>QRDG01000418.1:0-215044 GCA_012064385.1 Puccinellia tenuiflora
CCTTGGCCACCTTGAGTCCATGAATCAATGCCTCATACTCGACCACATTATTGGATGCCGCGAAATGGACTTGCAGCCCATATTTCAGCTGGTCTCGCTTTGGCGAGGTGAGAACCACGCCGGCTCCCAGGCCCTCTTTTACTTTGGAGCCATCAAAATGCATTCTCCAGTAATTGGAGTCCGGCAGGGACAGTTCATACTGCATCTCCGCTCAATCCACAAAGAAATCGGCCACTGCTTGAGATTTGATGGTATCTCTTCTCGCATAATGCGGTGCGTAAGCTGCGCGCTCGATAGCCCACTTGGCGACTCGGCCACTGGCATCCTTGTTGCCGAGGATTTCCGACATAGGGGCCGCACTTACAACAGTTATAGGATGCTCCTGGAAGTAATGTTTCAATTTCTTGGCCGCCATGTAGACACCATAAGTCATTTTCTGGTAGTGAGGGTAGTTTTGCTTTGACGTGGAGAGCACCTCACTCAAGTAATATACCGGCCTCTATATGGTAGCTCCTCCTTCTTCTCGCTCCACCACCACTACGACACTAACGACTCGGTTAGTGGCCGCAATGTAGAGCAACATGGGCTCTCTCGGTAGTGGCGAAGCCAATATCGGCGCAGTGGCCAACATCTTTTTCAGCTCATGGAACGCCGCATCCGCTTGTAGGGTCCAGCTAAACTTATCTGATTTTTTCATCAGTTGGTATAAGGGCAAGGCCTTTTCCCCCAACCGACCTAGGAAGCGGCTCAGAGAAGCCAGACATCAGGTGAATTTCTGGACATCCCGGAGGCATCTCGGTAACTTCATGTTTTCTATCGCCCGGATTTTAGTCGGGTTTGCCTCGATACCTCGGCTTGAAACGAGGAAACCGAGTAACTTTCCTGCCGGCACTCCGAATGTACATTTATCCGGGTTAAGCTTAAGCCGGAATTTCCGCAGGTTTGCGAATGTTTCTTTGAGATCATCTAGCAAGGTATGTTTTTCTTTAGTCTTGATGACTATATCGTCGACATACACCTGCACATTTTTGCCTATTTGATCATGCAGACATTTTTGCATACAGCGCTGGTAAGTAGCGCCGGCATTCCTCAACCCAAAACACATGACACGATAGCAATAAGCCCCGTACGGGGTGATAAAGGCAGTCTTTATTTGATCAGCAGGGTTTAATGGTATCTGGTGAAAACCAAAGTACGCATCTACAAATGATAACAGTTCACACCCGGCCGTGGAGTCGATCACCTGATCGATCCGGGGCAACGGGAATGGATCTTTAGGACATGCCTTGTTCAGATGTGTATAGTCAACACACATGCGCCAGACAGTGGCTGCATTCGGGTCATCCTTCTTTTTTTCTACCAGGACCGGGTTAGCAAACCAGTCCGGGTACTTCACTTCTACGATGGCGTTTGATGCGAGTAACTTGGCTAACTCGTCACCCACAGCCTTTCTTCTTCCTTCGGCAAGACGCCGCGTAGGTTGCTTCACTGGCCTAGCATCAGGCCTGACATGTAGAGAGTGCTCAGCCAACTCCCTCGGAACACCCGACAGGTCCTGACTGGACCATGCAAAGATATCCCGATTCTCACGGAGGAAGTGGATGAGCACGCTTTCCTATTTGCTGTCCAACCCGGCACCGATGATGACGGTGTGATCCGGGTTAGACTCATCGACGCCGATTTTCTTGGACTCCTTCGCCGCCTGGAAGGTTGCAGTTTGCTGCGGGTTAGCCAGACTCGGCATATCGAGTTGGGCGGATTGGGCCAGAGCCACCACCTCATGGATTCTCTTCTTCTCTGCAGCAATCACCAGTGACTCGGCCAGAAGTGACCCAGCAGAAGCACACTCCATGGAACGCTTGTAATCACCCGAAATGGTGATGACACCATTCGGACCCGGCATTTTCATCTTCAGGTAGGCCACGTGAGTGGACGCCATGAACTTGGCGAGTGCTGGCCTACCGAGTAAGGCATGATACGGGCTTTCGAGGTCCACGACCTCGAACAACAGACTCTCAGTTCGGCAGTTGCTTTTGTCGCCGAAGGCGACGTCGACCCAGACCGTGCCCATGGGTGCATGCGAGACACCCGGCACGATACCAAGGAAGGTGGTTCTGCTTGGCTGCATCATATTCTCGGTGATTCCGAGCTTGACCATGGTGTCCCGGTACATGATGTTGATGCTGCTCCCGTTATCAACGAGAACCCGGGTGAACCTGACATTGATGCTGGGCCCGACGAATGTCGGATCCACCACTAGAGCATAACCCCCGGGATTTGGCATGACCTTGGGATGGTCCTTGATGCTCTAGCTGATCTGATCCTCGGACCAGTACATGAACTTGGGCACCGCCGGCATGACCGCGTTCACCTCCATCGCTCGCCGGTTCAGGCTCTGCTTGTCAGTTGGTTCAGTCACAAAGACCATGTAGCTCTGATGGGGCTCTCGGTACTCATTCTGCCGACTCGTGCCGGCGTTGCTGTTGTAGTAGTTGTTGTTGTTGGCCACCTAGTTGACATTCTTCGGCCTCGGCCGAGTGTTCAGAGGCTCAGTGTTGGCACCAGTGAGAGGTGCAGGTCGGGATGTCGGACCAGCACTCGTTGGCTTGCGCTGATACCAACTGCAGTTCCGGGTAGTGTGCTGAGCCGGCCTGCTGGGATGTTTGGTGTGGAAGCTGCAGGGACCATCCAACATCTTCTCGTAGGTGTACCTCTCCTGGTCATCCCACTGCTTCTTGTTGCCGTTCCACAGCTTCCTTTCTCTGTTCCACGGCCTCTTCTCGCCGTTCCACGGCTTTTTCTCGCCGTTCCACGGCCTCTTTCCTTCCGAGTTCTGGCCCCACGAGGGACCATCATTTTTCTGACGCTGGCTGCTGCCGGCATCCACTTGATCTTGGTCGACAGCTGCGACCTGGTCCGAACCATATCGGTAGTCTGGCCTATCCTCTCTTCTCTTGTTGCGGTTATCCGGGCGATCGCTACGCCTGCCCGATCTGTCCCGGTCCTGAGCGGGATACCTCCTGCCCACATCGACCTGGGATAGTAAAGGCTGAGTCGGATCACCCAGGGCATAACTGTCCGCTATTGCCATTGTCTCGGCCAAGGTGGCCGGCATCTCTCTCTGGAGTCTCTGCCAAAGCGTGGAGCCATGTCGGCACCCTTGCGCAAACCATGCAATGGCCTACGACTCGATCACCCCTTCACAGGAGTTGCGGATTGTGCTCCACCGGGTAAGATACTCCCGGTCGGTTTCGTCTTCTCTTTGCCAGCACATCGACAGTTGGAGAGGACGATTTGGCCTCTTGTACGTGCTGGAGAAGTTGCTGACGAAAGCATCTGAGAAGTCCAGCCAACAATCAATGTTGTTCTCCTCCAGGTTGTTCAGCCAGATCCGGGCTGGTCCCATCTGCGGCACATACCGCACAACCCATTGGCGGCTGCCACCGGCGATATGCACATCGGTGACATAATCTGTCAGCCAGTCCTCTGGCTTAGTACTGCCATCATAGGTCTTGGCACCCCGAGGAAGTTGGAAATTCGGCACCGGTGCCTGCTTCATTATCCGGGGTCCAAAACATGCAGGACCCGGTGGGCCTTGCTCCTCCAGGAGCTCAGACAGATAGATTCTATCAAGCTTGTTGCGGACATCATGCGCCGGCAGCTGGCGAGCTCCCAGCCTAGCACCGAGTGCACCCTCAGTCGTCAGATCTCTGAATCTTGTGTACCCGGCCCGCTCCATGGCCGAGTAACCATCATCGTATCGGTCGGCAGCCTGTTCGGCATACCCGGCACCAAGTCGTTGACGAGGTGGGTTAGGTGCCGGATACCGAGGTGGCTGCCCCTAATTTGCCGGGTTTACCCGGCTGACACCTGGTCTACCCAGAGCGGGTTCAACAGCTCCCTGTCCGGCTTGGCCTTGCCCGCCTGTCGGGGATATGAGCCCCGGATACCCCTAAGAGGACCATTCCTTCAAGAACTGCAAGGGCCGGCTACAGCGTGCCGCCTGAAGCCCGCCGGATGAAACAAGCCGCTTAGCCTACCCGGAGGCGGACGGCCGGCTAGAGCAGCCGGCCTCTACCAACCGACCAGTCCGTACTGGTAGGCCCGGATCGTCCAGCTCCTGTCGGACGTTACAGCTACAGTGTAATGATGAGATAGTACCAGCCGGCTACAGAGTAGTGATGTCATAAGGGCAATCATGTAATATCCTTGTAACCCAGAAACCCTAACCAAAACCCTAGATGCTGCCTATATAAGGCGTGCATGGGCCTCCTGCGCGAGGCACGTAAAACCGGACACACAGATACGTAGATCATCATCTACCTCTAGCCGGCTGGACACTTCTAGCCGGCACCACCGCCATACAGCTCCAGGAGCAATCTTGTAGCTCGAATTGTGATCAATCAATAGAAACAAGAAGAGCAGGACGTAGGGGTGTTACCTCCACAAGGAGGGCCCCGAACCTGGGTAATTGACGTGTGTTTGCATGTTGGTTGCCCAATCCCGCGCGAGCATCCGATCGTCGCCTGCCCCATACTCTTTTCCATCTTCGATGGATATGCCGTGCTACCCACCACGACATTTGGCGCCCACCGTGGGGCTCGCGGCGAACGGAGTCACGTTCTGCGCGGGATCCCGGACTGTGGATGGTCGGCGGATCGTCTCCGGCCTCGTGCTCTCCATCGGCTCCGTCGGCTGCGTCCTCGACAACACCAACAGCTTCGCCGACGTGGACGTCGCCAGCGGAGGAGCGATCGTCACTCTTGGCGATTTCCACGTCTACGTCGCCGTCGCCGCTCAGGAGTACCCGGAGGTGGTCTACTCGAGCTTGGCTCCTTCGATCTTCGACGCCAGCACCTGCAACGACGACTCCGCCTTCGGCTACCTCAACTCCGGCGACGCGGACCGCGACGTCGCCAAGCTCAACGTCTACGCCGAGGTGCACATGGTCGAGCACGCGGCGGCAGGAGGCCCCGTCACCACCACCGTCCATGAAGCTGGCGAACCTTCACGCTACCAGCGTAACCTGGAGGCCGACTTCGAGCTGCTAAGCACCCCCATCGCGCCGAGTGCTGATCCAGTCAAGGCGGCGGCTGAACTCGAGAGGATGCGGCAGCAGATCTACGACAAGGCGCTAAACCTCGCGTCGACTCAGCGCCGGCTCAGCGCCACAATTCGCGAGTACAATTCTGCACACGGCATCGAGCAGGCGGACCGCAACGCGGAGAAGCTGAATGAAGTCAGGCGCAAGGGAGGAGACCTTGGTGGCGCCATGAACCGAGCCGGCCAGGCGCATGAACTCACCGACCTCAGCTTCCCCGAGTACAGCTGTCCTACGCAAAACATGAGGGCGGCGGAAGCAGCGGCCGCCGAGCTACCCTATCTCCAAGGCGAAGAACTACGTCAACAGATGTGCCGGGTTCGGCAACTCATCAACACGGCCAACCGGCAGCAGCGGGAAACGGAGGCAACGGCGAGCAAGGGACATCATGAGCCGCCTCCAGGCTACGAAGCAGCCGGCAAGTCCAAGCAAGGCGCAGAGGCGTCGTCCACGAGCCGCGGAAGGGCGAAGGACAAGCAACCACGAGTTCATCGCGAGGGGAGCGCGAGCTCGCATCCTCGTGATCACGGCCGTGATCCGGCTGGACGACGTGAAGACGGCAACCGGAGCGAGCCTCGAGCCGGACGGAACGTCAAGGAGCGAGTCGGCCACAAAGTCATCATCGACGAACGCCTGGGACCGCTAGGACCTGAAACCAGCGACGACGCGCGTCACCGCATCGACGTGCTCAAGCTGTCAAGCATCATCGAAGAAGAGGACATCGCTGCTCATCGCTGTTTCGGACCCCGCATCCGGAGCGAGCGATTCCCGAAGGGATTCACTCTCCCCAGGGACACACCCAAGTATAACGGCACCGCGAAGCCGGAAGACTGGCTCGCCGACTACGTCACAGCGGTCAACATCGCAGGCGGCAACAAGCGGGTGGCCGTGCGCTACGTGCCGCTCATGCTTCAGGGATCGGCACGGACTTGGCTCAACAGCCTTCCGAAGGAGAGCGTCAACAGCTGGCTGGACTTCGAGGAGGTGTTCAACCGCAATTTCACCGGCACCTACTTGCGCCCTGGCAACGCACAGCTGCTCGCGCTGTGCAAGCAGAAGGACGGCGAGTCGGACCGAGCTTACCTCACCCGGTGGACAAGCCTTCGCAACTCCTGCGAAGGAGTACTCGAGCTCCAAGCCGTCCAATACTTCATCCAAGGGTGCCGAGATCAGACGCTGCTCAAGCACCGGCTCCTGAGGAAGAGCCCGAAGACCATGGCAGAGCTCATGGCAATCGCCGACGAGTACGCCACTGCCGACGCGGGCATGACCAACCCGATCCGACTCGACGAAGCCGGACGAATCATCACGACGGAGCCGGCTGCACGCCGCAGCCGGACGGAGAACCAAGACGGAGGAAAATCGACCCGGCGTGACTCCGACGCGGCCGGCAAGCGCAAGTCTGCGGACGACCGTGTCGAGTCCAAGGTCGTCGCTACGACCGAAGGAAGGCCGGCAGGAGGCTTCGACAACCGCCGCATGAGAACGAGCGGCGACATGCGCCGGACAAGGGCGAGGAACAACTACGACTACATGCTCGATCAACCGTGCCGGAACCATGGCGACCGGCCAGCAAACCACACCGTCAGGCAATGCACTCTCGGACGCCCGAGGCCGCCACCGTACGAGCGGCGAAACCCGCCTCGGGATGAAGCCAGACGGGACGATCGAGGACGCGACGACAGACGACGCGAAGACAGGGATCGCGATGATCGCCAACGCGAAGAAGAAAGGGAGCGCCTTCCGGACCCGCCTCCAAGGGGTCCAGACGGCTACCAGAATCCGGATGCCGCCTACATCGTATTCGTCAGCGAGCGCGACGACAAGCGAAGCCGGCGCGAACGGTTCAAGGAAGTAAACGCGGTGGTTCCACCCGTCCCCCAGTACCTCAACTGGTCGCAGGAGCCGATCACGTGGGATCGCCGCGACCACCCGGAACTGATGCCCAACCCAGGCGGCTATGCTCTAGTCCTGGAGCCCATGATCATCTCCCCCACCAAGCGCGCTTGCACCTTCTCGCGCGTCCTCATCGACGGAGGCAGCAGCATCAACATCCTCTACCGCGACACGTTGGAGAAGCTGGGCGTCTCCGAGTCCAGCTTGACGCCGAGCCGGACGGTTTTCCACGGTATCGTGCCGGGGCGAGCCGGATCGTCCATGGGCCTCATCCGGCTGGACGTCCTATTCGGCACCAAGAACAACCACCGCCGCGAGACCATCTCCTTCGAGGTGGTCGACCACTCCAGCGCCTACCACGCCATCCTTGGGCGGCCGGCGCTCGCCAAGTTCATGGCGGTACCCCACTACGCCTACCTCAAGATGAAGCTACCAGGCCCACGCGGGATCATCACCGTCGCCGGAGACTATAAACGCTCCATCGCATGCGCCTCCGACAGCGCAAAGGTGGCCGAGACCATGGTCTGCAATGAGGAGATGAAGCAATTCAAGCGCAAGGCTAGCGAGGAGAAGCTGGAGATCCCCGAGTCGGCCAAGCCGGCTGGCGAGTCGAACTTCCAGGCGGCCCGGGACACAAAGAAGATCTACTTCGACGACAGCGACAAGTCCAAGTTCGTCTCCGTGGGGGCGAGCCTGGACCCCAAATAGGAAAGCGCGCTCGTCGAGTTCCTCCGTGAGAACCGGGACATCTTCGCGTGGTCCCCCAAGGACATGCCTGGTGTGCCGAGGGAACTCGCCGAGCACTCTCTTCACGTCCGGCCGGATGCCAAGCCGGTAAAGCAATCCCTGCGACGCTTCGCGGAAGGAAGAAGACAGCTCATAGGAGAAGAAATAGCCCGGCTACTCGCGGCCGGGTTCATCAAAGAAGTGCAACACACGGAATGGCTAGCCAATCCGGTGATGGTGGAAAAGAAGAACAAGAAATGGCGGATGTGTATCGACTACACCCACCTCAACAAGGCTTGTCCTAAAGACCCCTTCGCATTGCCGCGCATCGACCAAGTGATCGACTCCACGGCCGGCTGCGACCTCCTCTCCCTCCTCGACGCCTACTCCGGCTACCACCAAATTCCGCTGAATCCGGACGACCAGCTCAAGACCGCCTTCATCACCCCATACGGCCCGTACTGCTACACCACCATGCCGTTCGGCTTGAAGAACGCGGGAGCAACATACCAGCGCTGCATGCAGAAATGCCTGCACGACCAAATCGGTCGCAACGCGCACGCCTACGTCGACGACGTCGTCATCAAGACCAAGGAGAAGCATACCCTCCTCCTCGACCTCAAAGAAACCTTCGACAACCTCCGCCGCTTCCAGATGAAGCTCAACCCGGAGAAATGCGTGTTCGGCGTTCCAGCCGGACAGCTACTCGGCTACCTTGTGTCGGCACGAGGGATCGAGGCCAACCCGGAAAAAATCGCCGCCATCGACAACATGCGACAGCCGAGAAGCGTCAAGGACATCCAGAAGTTTGCCGGGTGCCTAGCTTCCCTCAGCCGTTTCATCAGCCGGCTCGGGGAGAAGGCTCTCCCGCTATACCACTTACTGAAGAAAACGGACAAGTTCGTCTGGAGCGACGCGGCCGACGCCGCCTTCAAGGAACTCAAGCGGGCGATGACCACCACCCCAGTCCTAGCACCGCCGACTCCAAAGGAGCCCATGCTCATGTACATCGCCGCCTCCAATCGAGTCGTCAGCGTGGTCCTAGTGGTGGAACGAGACGAACCCGGCAAGCAGCGGCCGGTTCAGCGGCCAGTCTACTACCTCAGTGAGGTGCTCTCGCAGTCAAAGCAAAACTACCCGCACTACCAGAAGCTCGTATACGGCGTGTACATGGCCACGAAGAAGCTGAAGCATTACTTTCAAGAGCACCCGATCAAAGTGATAAGCGACGCACCGCTTGCCGAGATCATAGGCAACAAGGATGCAACCGGCAGGGTTGCGAAATGGGCGATTAACCTGACGGCGCACGGAGTCGAGTACGACAAGAGAACAGCGATCAAGTCGCAGGAGCTGGCGGACTTTCTCGCCGACTGGACGGAGACGGACCACGTACCGCCGCCACCCGGCTCCGGCGAGCATTGGCTCATGCACTTTGACGGCTCCAAAAACTACTGGGGACTCGGCGCTGGAGTTGTCCTCACCTCGCCAAAGGGGGGCCGACTCGAATACGTGCTCCAGATCCACTTCACGGCGTCCAACAACGTAGCCGAGTACGAAGCTCTCGCACACGGCCTCAAGCTCGCCAAGGCTATGAACATCAAGCGAATCCTCTGCTACGGCGACTCCGACTTGGTGGTCCAGCAGACCACTGGTCATTGGGACGCCAAGGACCCCAACATGGCCGCCTACCGTTTCTTCGTCCAGCAGCTCGCGGGATACTTCGAGGGATGCGAATTTCATCACATCCACCGCTCCAACAACGAGGCGGCCGACACCCTGGCGAACATTGGCTCTCTTCGCAAGGAAATCCCACCCGGCGTCGCCCTCGAGAAGCTTTACAAACCATCCATCACGCCGTGTCCCGGCTCCGATTCCATCCGGATGCCGCCTGACACGGAGTCGGCTGGGCCGGCTCCAGGCGAGACGGAGCCTGTCGAGGTTCTCGTCATCGAAGCGGCTCCACCATGGACCCAACCCTTCCTCGCCTACCTCGCCAACAACGAGCTCCCGGCGGACGAGCTCATCGCCAGGCAAATCAAACGCCGGGCAAGTGCTTACACCATCATCAACAACGAGCTATACAAGCGCAGCGTATCCGGAATGTTCCAACGCTGCGTGAGCCAAGAAGAAGGAAACAGGATCCTCAAGGAGATCCATCAAGGCGAATGCGGCCATCACGCATCCTCAAGGGCAATTGTGGCTAAGGCGTTCAGGCACGGGTTCTACTGGCCGACTGCGCTGGCGGACGCGAACCAGCTGGTCCGACTCTGCAACGGCTGCCAACGATTCGCAACGCAGAAGCACACGCCGGCTTCAGCACTCAAGACAATTCCCATCACCTGGCCGTTTGCCGTCTGGGGACTCGACATGGTGGGACCACTGAGGAGATCCAGTGGAGGCATGACACACCTGCTGGTAGCGGTCGACAAGTTCACGAAATGGATCGAAGCCAAGCCGATCAAGAAACTGGATGGACCAACAGCAGTCAAGTTCTTCAAAAGCATCATCTACCGCTTCGGCTACCCCAACAGCATCATCACGGACAACGGGACAAACTTCGTCAAGGGAGAATTCGCCAAGTTCTGCGGCAGGACCGGCATCCGGCTCGACGTGGCCTCGTCGCACACCCGCAGTCAAACGGGCAAGTCGAGCGAGCAAACGGCCTCATCTTAGCCGGCATCAAGCCTCGCCTGCTCGAACCGCTCGAGCGGGCAGCCGGCGCGTGGGAAGAAGAGCTGCCTTCTGTCTCTGGAGCCTAAGGACGACGCCGAATCGCTCAACCGGCTTCACCCCCTTCTTCCTCGTCCATGGGGCTGAAGCCGTCATGCCAACGGACATCGAGCACGACGCACCCCGGATCGTGCTGTACACGGAAACGCAAGCTAAGCAAGCCTACAAAGACGGCATGGACTTGCTCGAGGAAGCACGCCAACTTGCCGAATCAAGGTCGGCGATGTACCAGCAACAGCTACGCAACTACCACAGTCGGCGCATCAAGAATGTCCGCTTTCGTGAAGGCGACCTCGTGCTCCGGCTCATCCAAGACACCAAAAACATGCACAAGTTGTCATCGCCATGGGAAGGACCATTCATCGTCAGCAAAGCGCTCATCAACGATGCCTACTACCTCATCGACGCCCGCGAGCACAAGAAGGACACGATGGACAAGGAAGGCGATGAAACGGAAAGGCCATGGAACGCGGCACTCTTGCGTCGATTCTACACTTGAGAAAGAACAATGTATGTATCACCTATGCTATCAATAAAAGAAACGAGGATGATGAACACATGAGCAGTTTTTTGCAACTTTTTCTGCATTTTCTATCCGGCTTTTCCGGCAGCCGGCAAGATTGCCTTTAGCGGCCGTGTAGCGTGGCTAACCCCTAAACGGCTAACTCTTCGAATCCGGTTAAGGCCGGCAAGAGAACAAGCTGGAGGGGGCCAGTAACGTGAAAAACGCGTAAAGGGAAGTATTGCCGGCTGAAATAAAGTTCTTCTGCAAACTCGGCCAAGCCGGCAGTCGGCAACCGCTTCTCCGAATACGGACGATTAACTACACAAAGCTAAACGGCTAACTCTTCGGATCCGGTTAAGGCCGGCAAGAGAATAAGCTGGAGGCGGAGTGTATGCGAAAGACGTAAGAAGTAGAAGTCGTTACCGGCTGAGAAAACCCTGGCCTAACAAACCGAATCCTAGCGTTGAAGTAGTGTGCATGATCCCGCTAGACGGTGAAGTGCACACGAACGGCGACGGGAAAGGCTACAGGCGAGTGTAAAGTTGAGTTAAGCACAGTAAAATTATACTCTATGATCATAACAGCAAACTAATCGCTTCGACATCTCATTTCACACGCGGAAACGCCGCCAACCGGCTTCGAGAGCCCAAGCCGGACACAGGCACGACAAACAGGAAATGAAAATTGCGTACAAGTAAACAAACTCAGGAACAAGAGCAAGTACCATTAAACATAAAGGGCGAGACATTACAGATGGAGGCTAAACAACAAGGCAAAAGAGGGAGGTCCACAGGCGGATCCTCCCCGCGCAACTACAAGGCGGAGCCGGCAGAGCTCCCTAAGCGGCAGCCTTCGCCTTCCCGGATCCGCCCAACTTCTTGCCGGCCCAATGCTTGATGCAGAGGGTGCCGTCGAACACCTTCACGAAGAAGACGCCCTTGTCACGTCGGAGGCGGAAGCAGAGGATGAAGCCGGCTTCGAGCTCGTAGAAGTCGGCGAACTCGTCCCAGCCCCTGACGAACTCCACCCGGTTGACGACAGCATTGCCAACCACCTGGGAGGTGAACCGGACGGTTGCATCCCACGGACCCTGGGAGGCACCTTCACGGAAGAGCTTGAACTTGAAGTGCCCAGCGCCCGGCAGCGCGTCGGCGAGGGCGTCGGGAAGCCGCTGCACTGGCCCAGTAACTGGCGAGTGCAGGATCAGCAGGAACTCCCCGATGGGGAACACACCCCAAGCCGGGCGCCGCGGGTTCTCCAGCGAGTCGGAGGAGCGGAAGACAGCTCCGTGCTCTCTTCCTCGCCACCGGCGACAGTAGACGGAGCGTATTTCGGAATCGGGTCGAAGCCCGGAGGTGGAAGCACAGGGGCGGCTTCCTCCTCGCTCGATGTGCCGTCAAGAACGAGGAGCTGTTTGCCACGACCGGCGACGATGCTGACGCCGCCACCGGCGGCACCCGCACCCCTCGCGCCAGCACGGCCGCCGCCCTTGACGCGGCCAGCAATGCTACCAGTGGCAGCGGAGGCGACCGCTGCTCCTCGCCCTCGGCCGCCGCTCTTAGGGGGACGACCGCGAGGACGCTTCGCCGGAGGCGCAGCGGGGGTCTCCTCGGCGACAGCGTCCATGGGCTCTGACTTCACCATGGCGAAGACGCGCGAGGAAGGCGAAGAGGAAGGCGAAGAGGAAGCAAAGAGGCGCGAATGAAGGAGAAGGAAGAAAACGGTCAAGATTTATAGCACAAACAAGGGGCAACGTGGGAGACCCAACCGTCGCCCACGATCCCACGATCTACACGTGGCGACGAAACAGTTGACGGGACCCTTCAGTAACTGCAACCGGGTCCACGCGCGGAAGCCAAGGAGACAAGCCCAAGCCGGCAAAAGATACCCGGGGGCTGCGCACCCGCCAAGGCGGCTGCCCAGACCCGGACGAACTTATAAAAATCACCCCGAGTCATGGACTCGGGGGCTGCGAAGCCGTTAGCCGGCAAAACATACCCGGGGGCTGCGCACCCGCCAAGGCGGCTGCCCAGACCCGGACGAACTTATAAAAATCACCCCGAGTCATGGACTCGGGGGCTGCGAAGCCGTTAGCCGGCAAAACATACCCGGGGGCTGCGCACCCGCCAAGGCGGCTGCCCAGACCCGGACGAACTTATAAAAATCACCCCGAGTCATGGACTCGGGGGCTGCGAAGCCGTCAGCCGGCAGAAGATTCCCGGGGGCTGCGCAGCCGGCAAGCCGGCTCCGCAGACCCGGACGTATATCTAAATCACCCCAAGTCATGGACTCGGGGGCTGCACGATATAATGACGACAGAAGATAAGCGATAGGCGGGAAACGTGGAATTTCGACCCGGATTGATGCTCAAACCGGCCCAAAATTCGGGGGCTGGGGATGGTGATAATCATCACCAAAAACAAGCACGAATTATAACACAAAGACCCAGCAATCACAGAGAAAACGACACTCACGAGGACAGACCACGGCAGGAAGCAGAGTAACAAATTTTTACATGATGACCTTCAAGGGTGTCCAAAATAACAAGGCAGTTAATGTGGCAAGGCAGTCAACGGCACAGAACAACAATTACACCCGGCATCCCGGGGAGATGAGCAAATCAGATGGTGGCGGCGTCAGTAGCGGCAGCGGCGTCGCCGGCTCCAGCGTCTTCAGTCGGCTTCGGCGTCGAGGATGGCTCGGCAGGTACCAGCGTCGTCAATTCAACCGCCTCGGCAATCCGCTTGGAAGCCTCGGCAATTTCTGGACGCAAGCTCGCGAAGGACGTCCCGACGCGGAAGCCGTCCATCAGCCTGCTCGTCTGCAGACCTGGGTACCATGACTTCACCACGGCTAGGGCCATGTCGGTACTTCCACGCGCCGCCATCTCCACTTGATCGTTGATGCCGACGGGCGCTCCTTCGAGCCGGGCACATAGGTCGTGGAGAGCAGCCGGCAAGGGAGTGTCCGGCCAGAGATTCTCAAGCACGCCTTCTGCCGCCTCCTTCAGCCGCCTGAATTCCTGGCCGAATCGCAGGAGGCGGGAAGCGGTAGTTGGAGCAGATCCGGCAGCGGCACCAGAAGATTCCGGCCGAGAGCGAGCCGAGGCAGCGTCTTGTTGGAGTTGCGCATCCACCTCGGGATAGAGGCCTGCAGTTCAAACCATTAAGGCCGAGTAGAAGACCTAAAGCAAGAAACCAAGGAAAAAGAAGACTTCACTTACCGAGGATCAGCTCGTTTACGCCCTCAACCTCCTTGACTAGGCCGCTCACCAGCTGTTCATGCTCAAGCTCTCGCGCCTTGACCTCCTGGACGAGCTTGTCGTTATTCTCAACGGAAGCCTGCAGTAGGCCCTTCAGCTTGGCCGAATCACCGCGAAGAGACTCAACCTCGCCCTGCATCCGACGCTCGGCCTCCTGCAGTTTCGCCGCCTCCTCGCCCAGCCGGACGACCTCGAGGCGGCGCTCTTCTAATGCCTTCTCCGCCGCTTGGAGATCGGCCTTGGACGCGGCCAAGGCGGCATCCTTCTCCTTCAGTTGCCTCTCCAAGCCGGCGCGGGAGGTGGAGTCACCTGTAGAGACCAAGTCACCGTCAAGCCAAGACATGCAAGAGAAAAGGGCAGAACGGCAAGTCAAAGTGCGGAAAGAAAAAGGGAGCCAAACCTTTGGCCGCCTCAAGCTCCCGCTTGAGCAATGTCGCCTCCTTGTTCGCCGCGGCAAGGCCTTGCTCCATGGAGGAGCAGAGCAACGTCACGTTGGCCAAGTTCTCCTTGGCCACCCGCTCCGCCAGTTCGGCGAGGGGAAATTTTCCCGACGCATCGGGCCGAGCCGGCACCGGTCCGGAGTACGTCGGAGAAGACACCAGAGTCGATTGGCGAGGCCCGGGGAGCAAGGCCGTCGCTTCCGCGATGGCCTTATCCTTGGTTGTCACGGCCACAGTCAACGAAGGAGTGGGGAAGGCGGTATACCCAGCCCCGACGCCGGGCTGGGGAACCACCTGGAAGGCACCCACCGGCGCCTCGGCGTCTCCACCTGAAGCCGGAGGGTTGAAGTTGTCGGGGATATGAACCCCGGATACCCCTAAGGGGACCATTCCTTCAAGAACTGCAAGGGCCGGCTATAGCGTGCCGCCTGAAGCCCGCCGGATGAAGCAAGCCGCTTAGCCTACCCGGAGGCGGACGGCCGACTAGAGCAGCCGGCCTCTACCAACCGACCAGTCCGTACTGGTAGGCCCAGATCGTCCAGCTCCTGTCGGACGTTACAGCTACAGTGTAATGATGAGATAGTACCAGCCGGCTCCAGAGTAGTGATGTCATAGGGGCAATCGTGTAACTTCCTTGTACCCTAGAAACCCTAGACGTTGCCTATATAAGGCGTGCATGGCCTCCTGCGCGAGGCACGTAACAAGCAAGGCACGTCGAACACAGGAACACGGATACGTAGATCATCGTTTACCTCTAGCCGGCTGGACACTTCTAGCCGGCACCACCGCCATACAGCTCCAGGAGCAATCTTGTAGCTCGAACTGTGATCAATCAATAGAAACAAGAAGAGCAGGACGTAGGGGTGTTACCTCCACAAGGAGGGCCCCGAACCTGGGTAATTGACGTGTGTTTGCATGTTGGTTGCCCAATCCCGCGCGAGCATCCGATCGTCGCCTGCCCCATACTCTTTTCCATCCTTGATGGATATGCCGTGCTACCCACCACGACATTTGGCGCCCACCGTGGGGCTCGCGGCGAACGGAGTCACGTTCTGCGCGGGATCCCGGACTGTGGATGGTCGGCGGATCGTCTCCGGCCTCGTGCTCTCCATCGGCTCCGTCGGCTGCGTCCTCGACAACACCAACAGCTTCGCCGACGTGGACGTCGCCAGCGGAGGAGCGATCGTCACCCTTGGCGATTTCCACGTCTACGTCGCCGTCGCCGCTCAGGAGTACCCGGAGGTGGTCTACTCGAGCTTGGCTCCTTCGATCTTCGACGCCAGCACCTGCAACGACGACTCCGCCTTCGGCTACCTCAACTCCGGCGACGCGGACCGCGACGTCGCCAAGCTCAACGTCTACGCCGAGGTGCACATGGTCGAGCACGCGGCGGCAGGAGGCCCCGTCACCACCACCGTCCATGAAGCTGGCGAACCTTCACGCTACCAGCG
This sequence comes from Puccinellia tenuiflora, assembly GCA_012064385.1. NCBI lineage: Eukaryota > Viridiplantae > Streptophyta > Magnoliopsida > Poales > Poaceae > Puccinellia > Puccinellia tenuiflora. Next base: position 16,112 of record QRDG01000418.1, read on the forward strand.
CAACCTGGAGGCCGACTTCGAGCTGCTAAGCACCCCCATCGCGCCGAGTGCTGATCCAGTCAAGGCGGCGGCTGAACTCGAGAGGATGCGGCAGCAGATCTACGACAAGGCGCTAAACCTCGCGTCGACCCAGCGCCGGCTCAGCGCCACAATTCGCGAGTACAATTCGGCACACGGCTTCGAGCAGGCGGACCGCAACGCGGAGAAGCTGAATGAAGTCAGGCGCAAAGGAGGAGACCTTGGTGGCGCCATGAACCGAGCCGGCCAGGCGCATGAACTCACCGACCTCAGCTTCCCCGAGTATAGCTGTCCTACGCAAAACATGAGGGCGGCGGAAGCAGCAGCCGCCGAGCTACCCTATCTCCAAGGCGAAGAACTACGTCAACAGATGTGCCGGGTTCGGCAACTCATCAACACGGCCAACCGGCAGCAGCGAGAAACGGAGGCAACGGCAAGCAAGGGGCATCATGAGCCGCCTCCAGGCTACGATGCAGCCGGCAAGTCCAAGCAAGGTGCAGAGGCGTCGTCCACGAGCCGCGGAAGGGCGAAGGACAAGCAACCACGAGTTCATCGCGAGGGGAGCGCGAGTTCGCATCCTCGTGATCATGGCCGTGATCCGGCTGGACGACGTGAAGACGGCAACCGGGGCGAGCCTCGAGCCGGACGGAACGTCAAGGAGCGAGTCGGCCACAAAGTCACCATCGACGAGCGCCTGGGGCCGCTGGGCCCTGAAACCAGCGACGACGCACGCCACCGCATCGACGTGCTCAAGCTGTCAAGCATCATCGAGGAAGAGGACATCGCTGCTCATCGCTGTTTCGGACCCCGCATCCGGAGCGAGCGATTCCCAAAGGGATTCACTCTCCCCAGGGACACACCCAAGTACAACGGCACCGCGAAGCCGGAAGACTGGCTCGCCGATTACGTCACGGCGGTCAACATCGCAGGCGGCAACAAGCGGGTGGCCGTGCGCTACGTGCCGCTCATGCTCCAGGGATCGGCACGGACTTGGCTCAACAGCCTTCCGAAGGAGAGCGTCAACAGCTGGCTGGACTTCGAGGAGGTGTTCAACCGCAATTTCACCGGCACCTACTTGCGCCCTGGCAACGCACAGCTGCTCGCGCTGTGCAAGCAGAAGGACGGCGAGTCGGACCGAGCTTACCTCACCCGGTGGACAAGCCTTCGCAACTCCTGCGAAGGAGTACTCGAACTCCAAGCCGTCCAGTACTTCATCCAAGGGTGCCGAGATCAGACGCTGCTCAAGCATCGGCTCCTGAGGAAGAGCCCGAAGACCATGGCAGAGCTCATGGCAATCGCCGACGAGTACGCCACCGCCGACGCGGGCATGACCAACCCGATCCGACTCGACGAAGCCGGACGAATCATCACGACGGAGCCGGCTGCACGCCGCAGCCGGACGGAGAACCAAGACGGAGGAAAATCGACCCGGCGAGACTCTGACGCGGCCGGCAAGCGCAAGACTGCGGACGACCGTGTCGAGTCCAAGGTCGTCGCCACGACCGAGGGAAGGCCGGCAGGAGGCTTCGACAACCGCCGCATGAGGACGAGCGGCGACATGCGCCGGACAAGGGCGAGGAACAACTACGACTACATGCTCGATCAACCGTGCCGGAACCATGGCGACCGGCCAGCGAACCACACCGTCAGGCAATGCACCCTCGGACGCCCAAGGCCGCCACCGTACGAGCGGCGAAACCCGCCTCCGCCTCGAGATGAAGCCGGACGGGACGATCGAGGACGCGACGACAGACGACGCGAGGACAGGGATCGCGATGATCGTCAACGCGAAGAAGAAAGGAGGGAACGCCTTCCGGCTCCGCCTCCAAGAGGCCCAGACGGCTACCAGGATCCGGATGCCGCCTACATCGTATTCGTCAGCGAGCGCGACGACAAGCGAAGCCGGCGCGAACGGTTCAAGGAAGTAAACGCGGTGGTTCCACCCGTCCCCCAGTACCTCAACTGGTCGCAGGAGCCGATCACGTGGGATCGCCGCGACCACCCGGAACTGATGCCCAACCCAGGCGGCTATGCTCTGGTCCTAGATCCCATGATCATCTCCCCCACCAAGCGCGCTTGCACTTTCTCGCGCGTCCTCATCGACGGAGGCAGCAGCATCAACATCCTCTACCGTGACACGTTGGAGAAGCTGGGCGTCTCCGAGTCCAGCTTGACGCCGAGTCGGACGGTCTTCCACGGTATCGTGCCGGGGCGAGCCGGATCGTCCATGGGCCTCATCCGGCTGGACGTCCTATTCGGCACCAAGAACAACCATCGCCGAGAGACCATCTCCTTCGAGGTGGTCGACCACTCCAGCGCCTACCACGCCATCCTCGGGCGGCCGGCACTCGCCAAGTTCATGGCGGTGCCCCACTACGCTTACCTCAAGATGAAGCTACCAGGCCCACGCGGGATCATCACCGTCGCCGGAGACTATAAACGCTCCATCGAATGTGCCTCCGACAGCGCGAAGGTGGCTGAGACCATGGTCTGCAATGAGGAGATGAAGCAATTCAAGCGCAAGGCTAGCGAGGAAAAGCTGGAGATACCGGAGTCGGCCAAGCCGGCTACCGAGTCGAACTTCCAGGCGGCTCGGGACACAAAGAAGATCTACTTCGACGACAGCGACAAGTCCAAGTTCGTCTCCGTGGGGGCGAGCCTGGACCCCAAATAGGAAAGCGCGCTCGTCGAGTTCCTCCGTGAGAACCGGGACATCTTCGCGTGGTCCCCCAAGGACATGCCTGGTGTGCCGAGGGAACTCGCCGAGCACTCTCTTCACGTCCGGCCAGACGTCAAGCCGGTAAAACAGTCCCTGCGACGCTTCGCGGAAGGAAGAAGACAGCTCATAGGAGAAGAGATAGCCCGGCTACTCGCGGCCGGGTTCATCAAAGAAGTGCAACACACGGAGTGGCTAGCCAATCCGGTGATGGTGGAAAAGAAGAACAAGAAATGGCGGATGTGTATCGACTACACCCACCTCAACAAGGCTTGCCCTAAAGACCCCTTTGCATTGCCGCGCATCGACCAAGTGATCGACTCCACAGCCGGCTGCGACCTCCTCTCCCTCCTCGACGCCTACTCCGGCTACCACCAAATTCCGCTGAACCCGGACGACCAACTCAAGACCGCCTTCATCACCCCATACGGCCCGTACTGCTACACCACCATGCCGTTCGGCTTGAAGAACGCGGGAGCAACATACCAGCGCTGCATGCAGAAATGCCTGCACGACCAAATCGGTCGCAACGCGCACGCCTACGTCGACGACGTCGTCATCAAGACCAAGGAGAAGCACACCCTCCTCCTCGACCTCAAAGAAACCTTCGACAACCTTCGCCGCTTCCAGATGAAGCTCAACCCGGAGAAATGCGTGTTCGGCGTTCCAGCCGGACAGCTACTCGGCTACCTTGTGTCGGCACGAGGAATCGAGGCCAACCCGGAAAAAATCGCCGCCATCGACAACATGCGACAACCAAGAAGCGTCAAGGACATCCAGAAGTTTGCCGGGTGCCTAGCTTCCCTCAGCCGTTTCATCAGCCGGCTCGGGGAGAAGGCTCTCCCGCTCTACCACTTACTGAAGAAAACGGACAAGTTCGTCTGGAGTGACGCGGCCGACGCCGCCTTCAGGGAACTCAAGCGGGCAATGACCACCACCCCAGTCTTAGCACCGCCGACTCCAAAGGAGCCCATGCTCATGTACATCGCCGCCTCCAATCGAGTCGTCAGCGTGGTCCTAGTGGTGGAACGAGACGAACCCGGCAAGCAGCGGCCGGTTCAGCGGCCAGTCTACTACCTCAGTGAGGTGCTCTCTCAGTCGCGGAAGCCACCCATCAGCCTGTTCGGCTGCAGGCCAGGGTACCACGACTTCACCACGGCTAGGGCCATGTCGGTGCCTCCACGCGCCGCCATCTCCACTTGATCGTTGATGCCGACAGGCGCTCCTTCGAGCCGGGCACATAGGTCGTGGAGAGCAGCCGGCAAGGGAGTGTCCGGCCACAGATTCTCAAGCACGCCTTCTGCCGCCTCCTTCAGCCGCCTGAATTCCTGGCCGAATCGCAGGAGACGGGAGGCGGTAGTCGGAGCAGACCTGGCAGCGGCACCAGAGGACTCCGGTCGAGAGCGAGCCGAGGCAACATCTTGTTCAAGTTGCGCATCCACCTCGGGATAGAGGCCTGCAGTTCAAACCAGTAAAGCCGGGTAGAAGACCTAAAGCAAAAACCAAGGAGAAAGGAGACCTCACTCACCGAGGATCAGCTCGTTTACGTCTTCAACCTCCTTGACCAAGCCGCTCACCAGCTGTTCATGCTCAAGTTCGCGAGCCTTGGCCTCCCGGACGATCTGGTCGGTATTCTCGACGGAAACCTTCAGTTGATCCTTCAGCTTGGCCGCGTCACCGCGAAGAGATTCGACTTCGCTCTGCCTCCGACGCTCGGCCTCCCGCAGTTTCGCCACCTCCTCGTCCAGCCGGACGACCTCGAGGCGGCGCTCTTCCAATGCCTTCTCCGCCGCTTGGAGATCGGCCTTGGACAAGGCCAAGGCGGCATCCTTCTCCTTCAGTTGCCTCTCCAAGCCGGCGCGGGAGGTGGAGTCACCTGTGGAGGTCAAGTCACCGTCAAGCCGAGACATGCAAGAGAAAAAGGCAGAACAGCAAGTCAAAGTACGGAAAGAAAAAGGGAGCCAAACCTTTGGCCGCCTCAAGCTCCCGCTTGAGCAACGTCGTCTCCCTATTCGCCGCGGCAAGGCCTTGCTCCATGGAGGAACAGAGCAATGTCACGTTGGCCAAGTTCTCCCGGGCCACCCGTTCCGCCAGTTCGGCGAGGGGAACTTTACCCGACGCATCGGGCCGAGCCGGCACCGGTCCGGAGTATGTCGGAGAAGACACCAAGGTTGATTGGCGAGGGCCGGGGAGCGAGGCTGTCGCTTCCGCGATGGCTTTATCCTTGGCGGTCACGGCCACCGTCAACGAAGGAGTGGGGAAGGCGGTATACCCAGCCCCGACGCCGGGCTGGGAAACCACCTGAAACGCGCCTACTGGCGTCTCGACGTCTCCACCTGAAGCCGGAGGGTTGAAGTCGACTACAAGGGGGGCCGCCTCCTCCAGCACTCGGCTGGCCGCCTCCGTCATCTTCGCCTCTGAAGGCGGATCAGCCGCCTCCGCCAGCACTCGGCTGGCCGCCTCCGCCGACTTCGCCTCCGAGGGCGGATCAGCCGCCTGCGACACGGAGACCTCGGTGACAGGCACCGATGCCGACTCCTTTACAGCGACGACTGCCGTCTCCGCTATGGGGAGCGGTGCCCTACGAAACAAGGAAGGCGTCAACATCGAGTACAAGTTGCGAAAATTCTCACTACAAGACAAGGACTTACCCGACAATCGAGCCCAGCGCCTTGGCCGTCCTCCTCTTCGTCCGCTTCGGTGGGGGAGGGGGCACGGCGTCGGAGGGGCGCTTCACGCCTCCGGAAGGAACATCGCCGCCTTTTGCCGGGACGACAGGGTCCTCGACCGGCCGCTCCGTGCGAGCCGGCACCACCTTGGCTCCGGCAGAGGCCTTTGCGGAATCGCCGGCTTCCATGCCCGCTGCCGCCTTCTCCTCGGCCGCCTTGGCAGCCGCTGGTTGCCTCGCAGCCGCCTGGGCATCCATCGATGCCCGGATCGAGTCCGCCTGCGCCAGCTCCGCGTAAATAGCCTTCTCCATATCATCAATACCCGAGTCATAACCAAGAACAAAAGGAGGAGAAAGATTAACCACCTGGGCGCGGGTCTCGTCGGCGGCGGGTTTTGCCTTCTCCACGGCTGCCGCCTTCGCCCTCTCCTCGTCCTCCCTCGAGGCCAACAACTGCTCCACAGTAAAATCGGCATCAGATGCTCCCAAGGCTAAGACTGCCTGCGCCGACTGAGCGTAAAACTCCTTCTCCAAGTCATCCGGATTCGAATCGTAAATGAAATCACCACCCAAAGCAAGACCAATCACCTCATTGTTGGCCCCATCAGTCTGGGCCTCCTCCTCCGTCATCTCGGCGTCAACCTCCGCCTGGACTTCGGCCATGACCTCGTCCGCCTCGGCCCCGGTCTCAGGCGTCTTCGCCCTCAGCCTCCCGGCTGGCGACAGGCCGCCTGTAGTAGGCCGGGAAGACGACGAAGCCCGCTTTTTGGCGGGATGCACGCCTCGCTTCCCGAAGGCGCCCTTCCGCTTGGGCGGCGCATTTGCATCGACATCGGCGGACGCCTTCGACCGCCTCTCCTTCACGGTCCGCCGGTGGAGGACCACCTTCTTCCGCGCCGCCGCCTCCAACTCCTTGGTCCGGCGGGTGGATATCGCCGGCTTGGAGGCTGGCACGGAGGAAGAACCCTCTGAGTCCGGTTCAGAGCTGGTGGAGAGGTCTACTACCACACGCACAACATCGTCAGCCTGCCCGGCGACCCCGGGCCCAGAAGACTTACCATGGGACGACGAAACCGGAGGCGGATCGTCATGCTCGAGATCCTCGTCCCTGTAGGCGGCCGAGTCGGAGTCGGCGCCTGCGGCAGAGACCGGGCTCGTCGCAGTCCGGTCAGCGTCATCATCACCGCCGGCATCGGCGCCTCTGCCCGACGACTCGGTGGTGTCGCCGCGTGTTCCCGCGACGCCACGAGCATCGCCGCCGGATTCGCCTCCAGCGGCAGTGTCCGCACCACCACCCGCCGCCTGCTCCTCGGCGGCGCTGTCCTCCTCCAGCATGGCCGTCTGCGACTCAGAAAGGGGACCCTGGACGTCAGGCTCGAAGACTACTTCAAAATCTTCCACCATCTGGACCTCACAAAGCTACCCGGCAAGCCGGCTAGATCAGGCGGCAGCCGGAAAGGAGAATCGGAAGCAAACTGAGAAGGGAAGAAGCTAACCTGAGGAGCGCGATCCGAGCGGTCGAGGGGATCGAGCCCGAGGCTCCAATTCTCCTCAAACTTGTCGGTGATGAGACGGGAAACCCACTCGATTAATCCCTTCTCCGCCGGGATGTTCATGGAAGCACAAGTGGGATCCCGGATGCCGGAGTAGAAGCACATCTTGTGCGAGCGCTCCTGCAGCGGGAACATCCGCCTTATTGTCCAGGCCAGGGTCAGGTCCCTGGATGTCAAGCCGTCCGACACCAGTTTCGCCAGGCGGGTGAACACGGTGGTCTGCAGATCCTCGCCGACTACCGGCTTCCGGCTCCAGGACCTGTCCGCCGGACGCGTATCGGCGAAGGCGGGGAGTTTGATCCGGTCGACCTCAGTGGCGTTCTTGACATAGAAGTATGTGTTCTGCCACTTCTTGATGGACTCGGGCAGATGGATCTTGGGGAACGGCGTGTTCTTCGGGCTGATGGAGACGCTGCCGCAGTCCCGCGGCAGCCCCGCGGTCACCTGAGACCGCAAGAAGAAGAACATGCCGAAGAGCTCCATACTGGGCCACATGCCCAAGTAAGCTTCGCAGAGCGTGACGAAGCAAGACAACTGCGTGATGCAGTTAGCCCCCAGATGGTGAGGCTGCAGCCCATAGAAATTCAGAAACTCGTTGAAGAACGAGCTGACGGGGAGCCCCAATCCCCGCTCCACGTGCGTGTAGAACATGACAAATTCACCCGGTTTGGGCTGCGGCGAGATCTCTCCAGGGGGAGGGGCGCGAGCCTCCACATCGCCGCTCTTCCCCATGGACCCATTCCGGTGAATCGTCAGGAGGAACTTATCGTCGATGATGGAACCCATCCAGGCACCAGTGCTCGCCATTGAAGTTCGGTTGCCCGTGGTGGAAGAAACGGAGGCAGAAGCAGCGAGACGGAGAAATCGGCAAGAAGCAAGAAGGCAAGAACAGGCGAAGAAGACGAAGCGGGAGAGAGGAGCGAAAACTCCGAGCCTTCCCCCTCTTTTCCCCTTTAAAGGCGGGGCAGGCGGAACCGCACCGCTCCACGCGCCACGTGGGGCGCGGGCAGGCCGTGCCGTCCGCAGACGATCCCACTAGCAGGCAGTTGCCACAGAAGATCCAGCCCGACGAAGACCAAAGCGACGTGCCCCTGACATCGGGCAGAGTGCAACCGTCACGACCAAGCGGCGAAACGTGGCTGACGCGTGCCACGACCCACGATTCCCAAGACATCAAGACTACCGGAGACCGGCTACCCCAAGCCGGACGGTCCACCTCCGGCTACCATCACTTTATCCGGCAAACTTCAAGCCGGACAACTTCAACTACATCGACAAACAAAGCATTGAAGCTCGAGAAGTCTACCCGGCAAGCCGGCAAGACTCCACGATCTCGGGGGCTAGTGTCGGGGATATGAACCCCGGATACCCCTAAGGGGACCATTCCTTCAAGAACTGCAAGGGCCGGCTACAGCGTGCCGCCTGAAGCCCGCCGGATGAAGCAAGCCGCTTAGCCTACCCGGAGGCGGACGGCCGACTAGAGCAGCCGGCCTCTACCAACCGACCAGTCCGTACTGGTAGGCCCAGATCGTCCAGCTCCTGTCGGACGTTACAGCTACAGTGTAATGATGAGATAGTACCAGCCGGCTCCAGAGTAGTGATGTCATAGGGGCAATCGTGTAACTTCCTTGTACCCTAGAAACCCTAGACGTTGCCTATATAAGGCGTGCATGGCCTCCTGCGCGAGGCACGTAACAAGCAAGGCACGTCGAACAGGACACACAGATACGTAGATCATCGTCTACCTCTAGCCGGCTGGACACCTCTAGCCGGCACCACCGCCATACAGCTCCAGGAGCAATCTTGTAGCTCGAACTGTGATCAATCAATAGAAACAAGAAGAGCAGGACGTAGGGGTGTTACCTCCACAAGGAGGGCCCCGAACCTGGGTAATTGACGTGTGTTTGCATGTTGGTTGCCCAATCCCGCGCGAGCATCCGATCGTCGCCTGCCCCATACTCTTTTCCATCCTTGATGGATATGCCGTGCTACCCACCACGACAGAAGTCGACCACGATGGGGGCCGCCTCCGCCAGCACTCGGCTGGCCGCCTCCGACGTCTTCGCCTCCGAAGGCGGGTCAGCCGCCTCCGCCGGCACTCGGCTGGCTGCCTCCGTCGTTTTCGCCTCTGAAGGCGGATCGGCCGCCCGCGCCGCGGGGACCTCGGTGACAGGCACCGAAGTCGACTCCTTTACAGCGACGACTGCCGTCTCCGCTATGGGGAGCGGAGCCCTACGAAACAAGGAAGGCGTCAACATCGAATGCAAGTCGCGAAGATTTCCACCACAAGACAAGGACTTACCCGACGACCGAGCCCAGCACCTTGGCCGCCCTCCTCTTCGTCCGCTTTGGTGGGGGAGGGGGCACCGCGTCGGACGGGCGCTTCACGCCTCCGGAAGGCGCATCGCCGCCCTTCGCCGGGACGACAGGGTCCCCGACCAGCCGCTCCGTGCGAGCCGGCACCACCTTGGCCCCGGCAGAGGCCTTTGCGGAATCGCCGGTTTCCATGCCCGCTGCCGCCTTAACCTCGGCCGCCTTGGCAGCCGCCGGTTGCCTTGCAGCCGCCTGGGCATCCATCGATGCCCGGATCGAGTCCGCCTGCGCCAGCTCCGCGTAAATAGCCTTCTCCATATCATCAATACCCGAGTCATGGCCAAGAATAAAAGGAGGGGAAAGATTAACCACCTGGGCGCGGGTCTTGCCGGCGGCGGGTTCGGTCCTCTCCGCGTCCGCCGCCTTCGTTCCCTCCTCGTCCTCCCTCGAGGCCAGAAGCTGCTCCACAGTAAAATCAGCATCAGATGCTCCTAAGGCTAAGACTGCCTGCGCCGACTGAGCGTAAAACTCCTTCTCCAAGTCATCCGGATTCGAATCGTAAATGAAATCACCACCCAAAGCAAGACCAATCACCTCGTTTCTGGCCCCACCAGTCTGGGCCTCCTCCTCCGCCATCTCGGCGCCGACCTCCGCCCGGACGTCGGCCATGACCTCGTCCGCCCTGGCCTCGGTCTCAGACGCCTCCGCCCTCGTTCTTCCGGCTGGCGACAGGCCGCCTGTGGTGGGCCGGGAAGACGTCGTAGCCCGCTTCTTGGCGGAGTGCACGCCTCGCTTCTCAAATGCGCCCTTCCGCTTGGGCGGCGCATTCGCATCGACATCGGCGGCCGACTTCGACCGCCTCTCCTTCACGACCCGTCGGTGGAGGACCACCTTCTTCCGCGCCGCCGCCTCCAACTCCTTGGTCCGGCGGGTGGAAATCGCCGGCTTGGAGGCTGGCACGGAGGAAGAACCCTCTGAGTCCGGTTCAGAGCTGGTGGAGAGGTCTACTACGACACGCGCAACATTGTCAGCCTGCCCGGCGACCCCGGGCCCAGAAGACTTACCACGGGACGACGAAACCGGAGGCGGATCGTCATGCTCGAGGTCCTCGTCCCTGTAGGCGGCCGAGTCGGAGTCGGCGCCGGCAGCAGGGGCCGGGCTCGCTGCAGACCGGGTGGCGTCGTCATCGCCCTCGTCATCACCGCCGGCATCGGCACCCCTTCCAGACGACTCGGTGGTGTCGCCGTGAGTTCCTGCGACGACACGGGCATCGCCGCCGGATCCGCCTCCAGCGGCGGTGTCCGCGTCACCGCCCGCCGCCTGCTCCTCGGCGGCGCTGTCCTCCTCCAGCATGGCCGTCTGCGACGCAGAAAGGGGACCCTGGACGTCAGGCTCGAAGACTACTTCAAAATCTTCAACCATCTGGACCTCACAAAGCTACCCGGCAAGCCGGCTAGATCAGGCGGCAGCCGGAAAGGGGAATCGGAAGCAAACTGAGAAGGGAAGAAGCTAACCTCGGGAGCGCGATCCGAGCGGTCGAGGGGATCGAGCCCGAGGCTCCAATTCTCCTCAAACTTGTCGGTGATAAGGCGGGAAACCCACTCGATTAATCCCTCCTGCGTCGGGATGTTCATGGAAGCACAAGTGGGATCCCGGATACCGGAATAGAAGCACATCTTGTGCGAGCGCTCCTGCAGCGGGTACATCCGCCTTATCGTCCAGGCCAGGGTCAGGTCCCTGGATGTCAAGCCGTCCGACACCAGCTTCTCCAGGCGGGTGAACACAGAGGCCTGCAGATCCTCGCCGACTACCGGCTTCCGGCTCCAGGACCTGTCCGCCGGACGCGTATTGGCGAAGGCGGGGAGTTTGATCCGGTTAGCCTTAGTGGCATTCTTGACATAGAAGTATGTATTCTGCCACTTCTTGGTGGACTCGGGCAGATGGATCTTGGGGAACGGCGTGTTCTTCGGGCTGATGGAGACGCTGCCGCAGTCCCGCGGCAGCCCAGCAGTCACCTGGGACCGCAAGAAGAAGAACATGCCGAAGAGCTCCATACTGGGCCACATGCCCAAGTAAGCTTCGCAGAGCGTGACAAAGCAAGACAACTGCGTGATGCAGTTAGCCCCCAGATGGTGAGGCTGCAACCCGTAGAAGCACAGGAACTCGTTGAAGAACGAGCTGACGGGGAGCCCCAAACCCCGCTCCACATGCGTGTAAAACATGACAAATTCATCCGGTTTGGGCTGCGGCGAGATCTCTCCAGGGGGAGGGGCGCGAGCCTCCACATCGCCGCTCTTCCCCATGGACCCATTCCGGTGAACCGTCAGGAGGAACTTATCGTCGATGATGGAACCCATCCAGGCACCAGTGCTCGCCATTGAAATTCTGTTGCCCGTGGTGGAAGAAAACGGAAGCAGAGACAGCGAGACGGAGAAATCGGCAAGGAGCAGGAAGGCAAGAACAGGCGAAGAAGGCGAAGCGGGAGAAAGGAGCGGAAAGTTCCGAGCCTTCCCCCTCTTTTCCCCTTTAAAAGCGGGGCAGGCGGAACCGCACCGCTCCACGCGCCACGTGGGGCGCAGGCAGGCCGTGCCGTCCGCAGACGATCCCACTAGCAGGCAGTTGCCGCAGAAGATCCGGTCCGCTGAAGACCGAAACGACGTGCCCCTGACATCGGGCAGAGCACAACCGTCACGACCAAGCGGCGAAACGTGGCTGACGCGTGCCACGACCCACGATTCCCAAGACGTCCGGACTACCGGAGACCGGCTACCCCAAGCCGGACGGTCCACCTCCGGCCACCGTCACTTTATCCGGCAAACTTCAAGCCGGACAACTTCAACTACGTCGACAAACAAAACATTGAAGCTCGAGAAGTCTACCCGGCGAACCGGCAAGACTCCACGATCTCGGGGGCTAGTGTCGGGGATATGAACCCCGGATACCCCTAAGAGGACCATTCCTTCAAGAACTGCAAGGGCCGGCTACAGCGTGCCGCCTGAAGCCCGCCGGATGAAGCAAGCCGCTTAGCCTACCCGGAGGCGGACGGCCGGCTAGAGCAGCCGGCCTCTACCAACCGACCAGTCCGTACTGGTAGGCCCAGATCGTCCAGCTCCTGTCGGACGTTACAGCTACAGTGTAATGATGAGATAGTACCAGCCGGCTACAGAGTAGTGATGTCATAAGGGCAATCATGTAATATCCTTGTAACCTAGAAACCCTAACCAAAACCCTAGATGCTGCCTATATAAGGCGTGCATGGGCCTCCTGCGCGAGGCACGTCGAACAGGACACACAGATACGTAGATCATCATCTTCCACCTCTAGCCGGCTGGACACTTCTAGCCGGCACCACCGCCATACAGCTCCAGGAGCAATCTTGTAGCTCGAACTGTGATCAATCAATAGAAACAAGAAGAGCAGGACGTAGGGGTGTTACCTCCACAAGGAGGGCCCCGAACCTGGGTAATTGACGTGTGTTTGCATGTTGGTTGCCCAATCCCGCGCGAGCATCCGATCGTCGCCTGCCCCATACTCTTTTCCATCTTCGATGGATATGCCGTGCTACCCACCACGACAGTTGCCCCCGACCTGGTGAGCTCTGAGCTCGTTCTTATCCCCTTCTTATCCCTCTCCTGTGGCCGGAATGACGTGAGCCGTGACCTCGCGGGCGCCATCAATGGCCGAACCGGCCACCACCTAACTCTCCTCCTCCCCCTGCCTATATAGAGGCCAGATCGAGCCCTCCCCGCGCGCAGCGACCACACTCCCCTCCCAGACCTCTCGCTTCCCCAAGTTCCCCCCCAAGATATCGAGCTCACGGAGCTCTTCCTGCTCCCATGGCCGAACCGCTTGGAGCAGCGGTGGGGCGAGCTCCGCGACCCCCCTGCCGTGGGGAGCAGCTCCTGCGAGCGCGGTGATGTGGGGCGTCCCCATCCCCGCCAACGGCGTGGCCCCCAGCCCACCCTACCGCCGCCGTTGTCGCCTCCCGACGCCCAAGAAACCGCCCTGGCCGACACTTGCGTCGACCACGGCCGCGACCTCCGCCATCCCCTGGCCCTAGACATCCCCAGCGGAGGCGGTGATGCCCGGCGCAGCCGCCCGCGTCATCGGCATCCGCCACGGCCCGCTCGGTCGCCGGCGCCGGCCTTCTCCCCGTGGACTTCCGCCGTTGCCGGGCGTGCGAGCTCGGGGCCTCACCACCCGAGGGCGTCCCCGTCCACACCCGCGCGTCACCAGCTGCGGTTGGGCCCGGCTACCTCACCTCCGTCCTCGGCTTCCCCGTCGCCGGCATCCTCCTCCGCCGACCGCCCTGGTGCCGCCGCTGCCGTCGTCTCCCCGCGTCCCCGAGCTTCTCGTCGATGCGCCGTGAGCAAGGGAACCGAATCGATCGATTCGATTTGAGCTAGCTAAACACGTATTCCGTGGAATACGTCTCCCACCAGGTGAAGGCGTCGTTTCCGGAAGTACGCGACCAGCCCTGGGCCGAACCAGCTGTGTTGTGGACGTCCGCTGGTTAAGCAGTGAAGTGGACAGAAAACTGTCCGTTTTTAAGCTTAACGAACGGACGGCCGTAACTTTCAATCCGTAGCTCCGTTTGAGGTGATTCAAGTTTGTAAATTCCTAGTTTTAAAAGCTCTATCTAGTGGTATAGGTTTTATATTTTTGGTAAATGTTTATATACTCAGCACCCGCGTATGCATGTATAGGTGTTCCGCAGTACCGGTGAATCGAGACCCTATCCCGTGTCGTGTCCGTGACCGTGAAACCAAAAGGCGTCGATTTTCGAAGGCAAGCTAACCCCTTGCTATGAGCAGTCCCGCAAAGTTGTTTGTTATTCGCTTATTGTCATGCCAAGTGTTATATTTGTCTACGTTTAGTATTTATATTATGTCGGTCTATTATTTATTGCCATGTTTTATTCCTCATCCATGTATGCATTAGATTGATGTATGAATTATCTGTGCGCCTCGCACTTGCGTGGCTTTGACAACTAAATAACAAAAACATGCGTTGATTGTTTGCTTCTTCTTCAACGCCGAGGCTAGGCGCGGACAAATGTCGGCCCGTGATCCTCGGAGTTGGGGGCATTTGCCAAAAGAGTTATTTGCTTCTTATCCCTCCGTCAAATATGGTTGGCGTAGACCACCCGGACTGCGACGCTTGGGAGCTGACTTTTCATTTGGTTCTTTTTGCCAAGATTGCTGACACCACGTCGAGATAACCCTCGAGTGGAATGGATGCTTTCTTTCTTATGAATGCTTTTCGGTTCATTGTTTGGAGGCTACATGCCTCACCAACTTGGTATTTGATCTATGATGACACCGGCTGGAGGAACCGCCACAGTCATCTGTTTGAAACCCTATGTTATAATCTCTAGTTGATCTGTGATGACGCTTGTTGGCGGACTCGCCACGATAGTCGTCCGGTTGGCGCTAACCAATTGTTTTATTTTATTTTCTTACTCAACCTGTGGCTGCTACTGGCCGGAGACATCTCCGCCCTCGCCCGGTTGAATGTGTTGTTTTATTTTCTTTGTCAACCTGAGGCTGGCCCCGGCCGGAGGCATCTCCGCCACAGTCGCCCGGTTGATGCAAACTATCTATTGCTTGAAATATTGTGTTGCTAATGTTTTGTTGCTTGATGATATATTATTATGTTATTGTGGTTGTTGTGTTGGACTAATCCTTTGTTGCTTGGATATGTGAATGATGGAACTTGATTAAATGAAACACCCCTCCCAAACTTCGATAGGGTCAGTCCATAGTGCCATCAATCTGAACATCGAACGCACTACCACTGTCGCCCCAAATGGAAAGGCCGTAACCTATGTAACCTATCAAGCCTCCTTTGATGCTACCCACTTGGCAAGTCTAGTCGGATACTGCATAGTTGTGGTCGGGGCTAGTCTTGTGAAGGTTCCGGAGCTAGGCGTTGCTCATCCGTTGGGGACGTGCCGGATTCACTTCGTCATAAGGCATAGAGTTATGCTGGTAGCTATACAAGGAGTGTCTGGGTGGGGTGAACGGTTATGTATGTGTATCTTGCTGAGTTTGACTTAAGGATGATGTCCTAAAGTGCCGGCGGAGTAAGGTGCATCTAGATGGGTGGTCACTGCAACCTCTCGAGAGTGTGTCATCTAGCAGCTAGCCTTGTTCCTAGGTTATGGAACAGTTCAGTGTCGGTCACACTATTGTCCTTTGTCGAGTTCGGAGGTTAAACTTAAGATTTGGTTGAAGGAATTATGAACAACCTGATTTCACTAAATAAACAATAAGATGATGCAGGGAACATTACTTGAGATAAGGAAATGTGATAAGGCCAGTGGGCCTAGCAGTGGTGACAGATGAGATTAGCCTTGTGGGGCTAGAGGCCAGTGAGCCTAGCTGTGTTAATATGATTCATTGTGTTACTTGGTACCAACTGGTACCCCGTTATTCGTCACAGGTAAGCTCTTTGTGTGACCCCCGGTACACGATCCAACCCCACCTGGCTTGGACTCTGTACGGGTGGTACTCTCATTGTTTGCTTATACCATGTTTTATTATGATGCCATGTTGCTACCCACTTGGACTGCCGTAAGTAGTCCCTTGCCATGGTTAGATTAATTTCTGTCGCTAGTTACTTGTTGCCTGATTGCTTGACGGTTCATGTCTTGTGGTTATTTTCTTGCGAGTACATCATTGTACTCAGACTGGCTTTTCATGTGGCCAGACGTTGAGAGGATTCATCTCCTACCATAGCAAGGGGATCGAGCAGGAGCGTGCTAGGATCAGTAGCCCAGCCAGATGCCTGTGGAATGGAGCCGCACCAAGCCGTTGCCGTATCTTTGTCTTCCGCTGCCAGTTAAACTCTGTCCTGTGCCATACTTGGCCATGATTATTATTCATGCCTTGATGGCCTTGTAAAACCAGTTGTAGCCCCTTTGGGCCTGATTGTGTAATGATATTTCCGCTATGTTGCATTGTTGTAACGTGTGTCTAGATATCCTGGGCTGGCGCACGGGGCAACTACCTATCTGGCGACATGTGTCAGAGGGGGGTGCCACAGAGCATGGTATCAGAGCACCAGGCTGGCTGTAGACTACCCTAGCAGGGAAAGCCCCGCCTTACTTTTGCCCGACAACAACCCGATGGATTTAACCCATCTCCGCCTAACCACCATGGCTCGTGTCGGTCAACAGTATGGTGCGGTAAAACTTGTCCCGATCGTACCCAACCAGACTCGCCGGTTTCTTCCTGGAGAAGGAATCGACACCACCCATTAGTATGAAACCCAAGTCCTGGCCACCTATAAAATCCCACCCTCGCTTGCTATCCTTTGCAACCCAACTCTCTTGAAGCAGATTCCGCTCAGGAATCTTGCGATCTCCTCTCTCCCAAGTATACTAGCTTGAGTTTTTAGATGGCACCTACCCTTATTTTCGAGACCACCGCTGAGTTTCGCCCCGGTTTTCCACCTCTGCTATGGGAAGCTGCTCGCGATATTATTGGTTGTGTTTCTCGCCCGGTGTACCATGTATATCGGTCTAACCTCTCCTCCTGCGTGAGCGAGTATCATGCCGATGTGTTTGTCGGCACAAGTGCCTTATAAAGTGCGATACCGTATGTGAGTCAAAGCCACTTCGTGGATTCCCCTGAGATGGCACTCCAAGTTGCAGCTTGGAAATGTCTCGCTCGTCTGCGGTACTTTGAAGCCGCAATGGAACCTCCTGCGTCTCGCTTTTTCCCGCCAAGATCCCTGGCAAGCCCCAGCCATCCCATGGTAAGCATCGAAGTGATGCTCAACTCAACCTTGTCACATCTTGTAGCCTACACCACCGCCTTGGAGAGCATCCTTGTCTACCACTTGGAGGAATGTCATTCCAATAGGCAAGCCCTTGCCCGAGCCCCGCAGCCCGCTAACAACAACCCAGCTCCGCAAGGACCAGTAACCATTAAACTCCAGAGGCCACCACCATCTATGGAAGCTCTGAAGTTTGGACTCGATACCTTTCATCCAGGACCAGCCGCAACCCACGACCTCCAACCCCTTCGCAGCTTTGGCGTTGTGCCAGAAGGCATCCCTGAGACTGTAGCCGTGGTGGCAAGGAGCCTAATGGATACCAAGCTTGGCCGAGGACCCAACCCGCAAGCCCCTGAAGGTAGCAAGGTGAATGAAGCCCAGACCAAGTCCCCACCAAGTGAGGAGCCCTAAATTGGTAGGTGAGAGTTTGTGAGGTTGTTTGTTCTTCTATGTTTGCTTGTATCGCATGTTCGCTTGGCAGTTATGGGACTTGCTATTTCAACTCCGTGTGAAAACTTGATGTTTGTTCTCTTGTTAACTACTTGGTTGACGGGGACAACACACCATGCCCTTCTTCCTTTTACAAGTTTTAAACAAATGGCAGATCACATAAAAACAGAAGTGGTGTATGTGAACCCGGACGCATATGCACACCTGTAAAATTAAGGCAAACTTTGAATGACATTATTTTCTAGTATGAGAATTATTTTGCGTGTGTTGCACAAGTTTAGCTATTAAGTGGAAGTATTTAATGGGACACTGTAACCACGGTGTCCTGCTCACTTAATGTTGACTCGTGCATAGGTTTGAAAAACTCATACATGTAACAACGCAAGGTTCCTCACCCAATATGAACCTTGTGAGGACTCATGTTAAAGAAAGGGCCCAAGCCCTCCACGATGAACCCAGCACGAGCTATAGATGCTTGTTGAGTGTCCCCCCCATCGTTGGAGCACAGAAGGATTTCTTGTGTAGGGTTTTGTTAACTGTTGTGCATGTGTTTGTTCGGTATGGTTGAAATGATTATGCCATACTGCTGCACCGGTTCGTTGGGGCCATAAAATTCCAGGATCTTTTTGCTAAAATGATATTTTCGAAGAGTAGAAATTCTACGGCTTATATGCGTGTATCCTAGCCCTGTTATCTTTGCTGCAAGACTAGAAGTATGGCCGGTGGAGAAATCTTTGCCTAAACAAATTTTGGGTGCGGCCCTACCCCTCAAAATTCAGGGTTTTGGGAGCTCACATTTGAGTAACTCAATCATCCCTCTCTTAAGAGAAACCTTAAGTTTTTCAAAAACCTGTATATGCATGAAAGTGTGTATATAGCTTTTCTAAACTAGAACCCTAGGTAAGAGTATGTGAGAGCATATCCGAATCCTTCTGTTTATGAATTTTGGGTAATTACTTACACAAGTTTAAATTCAGTTTTCTTGGATATTTGCTTGGTTGTAGACTTGCTTGTTCATTTTTGCCATGGTTGTGTATGTGTGTATTTGAGCAAAAACCTTAGGTTATATTTATATACTCGTGGTGGTAGCTCCTAATTGAGTGATTGTGTGAGCCCCTGCCATGCCATCCTTAGAATGCATGAGTGTGATAAAAATATCATGCCTTGATAATGTTTGTTTTAGTAAAATGTCCTGCTGAGCGTTGATCCTTTCAGCGTTAAACTCTAATATTTGGTATAAAAAGTTTTAAAATATTTTAATATAGGGGTATATTAAACCATACGAGAAATATCTTGTTATAACTCCGGGAATCTTTATAAGTCTCCGAATCTCGGGACGAGATTCTTTTTAAGGAGGGAAGGTTTGTAACACCCCAAAAATTGGTCCCTAATTTTAGTGGTGTTTTCTCACACCTGAAATTTTTTTTTCTACTTTCAAAATGTTTTCCTTGAACCAGATGGTCCTTGGCTTGACTTTGGTTTCGCTCTCTTGGAAAATTTCCCAGCAATTCCCGATCCTTGTCAACCTCCACCATATTTCCATGCCATTGTTTTGCCGATCGAACGTTGGTCCGTTCTGGAGATTTCCAAAACCCCTCTCGACTATTCCACCAAGATACCATATGGTTCCCTAATACAGATACATCACTCCCATGGCAGAATACTTCATAGTCCCATGCAATAAATCCGAGTTTATTCATATTTCCTGTGATGCCCTTTCCAATCCAAAAATTATCTGGGCACCTTCCACTCATCCAGAAATTATGAAATTTTGGTGAGGTGCATGATTTGACATCCTGAACATTTCACTCCATTTGCCCAGCCTCATTTGAGCAATATTGGAGGTACTTCCTTTGTAATGCCCTTTTCTTGCCTAACTGCAATTTCCAAAGCAACCCCTAGCTACAAAAATCATTTGGCATTGCCACTTTGCCAAATTGACCAACTCCCCTATATAACCACATATCCAGGATATCATGTCAATATCATTTGATTTGGTTCACTTGGCATGCCCATGCCATTAGGGCATTTTCGGACACCAATTTATTTGACCAACTTCCCTATGTCCAACTGAGCTAAAAATCCATATACATACTTTATACATCCTTTGTAACCTACTGTGAATTTTGGGGATTTTTCTGAATAGTGCAAGACCCCTGTCATTTCATCGAGCACCTTGTTGTTTTCTAAAATCTAGTTTTCCAACCTTCTGATTTTGGTTTTCCTTTGTCGTGGTTGTGTAGCCCTTGTCTCTGCGAACCCGTCGGTACCCTTTTTGTTGCAAGAGGATACTCGTAGCCCCGGGAACGCGGCGATGCCACTCGTGGCGTGGCCAGCGCCAGAACGCGCACGAGCGGCATGGCCAGAGCCCTGCTTGCCTGGCTCTCCCCTGTTCCTCCGACCCAACCCCTCCTGTGGATGGTTGCCCCCGACCTGGTGAGCTCTGAGCTCGTTCTTATCCCCTTCTTATCCCTCTCCTGTGGCCGGAATGACGTGAGCCGTGACCTCGCGGGCGCCATCAATGGCCGAACCGGCCACCACCTAACTCTCCTCCTCCCCCTGCCTATATAGAGGCCAGATCGAGCTCTCCCCGCGCGCAGCGACCTCACTCCCCTCCCAGACCTCTCGCTTCCCCAAGTTCCCCCCCAAGATATCGAGCTCACGGAGCTCTTCCTTCTCCCATGGCCGAACCGCTTGGAGCAGCGGTGGGGCGAGCTCCGCGACCCCCCTGCCGTGGGGAGCAGCTCCTGCGAGCGCGGTGATGTGGGGCGTCCCCATCCCCGCCAATGGCGTGGCCCCCAGCCCACCCTACCGCCGCCGTTGTCGCCTCCCGACGCCCAAGAAACCGCCCTGGCCGACACTTGCGTCGACCACGGCCGCGACCTCCGCCATCCCCTGGCCCTAGACATCCCCAGCGGAGGCGGTGATGCCCGGCGCAGCCGCCCGCGTCATCGGCATCCGCCACGGCCCGCTCGGTCGCCGGCGCCGGCCTTCTCCCCGTGGACTTCCGCCGTTGCCGGGCGTGCGAGCTCGGGGCCTCACCACCCGAGGGCGTCCCCGTCCACACCCGCGCGTCACCAGCTGCGGTTGGGCCCGGCTACCTCACCTCCGTCCTCGGCTTCCCCGTCGCCGGCATCCTCCTCCGCCGACCGCCCTGGTGCCGCCGCTGCCGTCGTCTCCCCGCGTCCCCGAGCTTCTCGTCGATGCGCCGTGAGCAAGGGAACCGAATCGATCGATTCGATTTGAGCTAGCTAAACACGTATTCCGTGGAATACGTCTCCCACCAAGTGAAGGCGTCGTTTCCGGAAGTACGCGACCAGCCCTGGGCCGAACCAGCTGTGTTGTGGACGTCCGCTGGTTAAGCAGTGAAGTGGACAGAAAACTGTCCGTTTTTAAGCTTAACGAACGGACGGCCATAACTTTCAATCCATAGCTCCGTTTGAGGTGATTCAAGTTTGTAAATTCCTAGTTTTAAAAGCTCTATCCAGTGGTATAGGTTTTATATTTTTGGTAAATGTTTATATACTCAGCACCCGTGTATGCATGTATAGGTGTTCCGCAGTACCGGTGAATCGAGACCCTATCCCGCGACGTGTCCGTGACCGTGAAACCAAAAGGCGTCGATTTTCGAAGGCAAGCTAACCCCTTGCTATGAGCAGTCCCGCAAAGTTGTTTGTTATTCGCTTATTGTCATGCCAAGTGTTATATTTGTCTGCGTTTGGTATTTATATTATGTCGGTCTATTATTTATTGCCATGTTTTATTCCTCATCCATGTATGCATTAGACTGATGTATGAATTATCTGTGCGCCTCACACCTGCGGGGCTTTGACAACTAAATAACAAAAACATGCGTTGATTGTTTGCTTCTTCTTCAACGCCGAGGCTAGGCGCGGACAAATGTCGGCCCGTGATCCTCGGAGTTGGGGGCATTTGCCAAAAGAGTTATTTGCTTCTTATCCCTCCGTCAAATATGGTTGGCGTAGACCACCCGGACTGCGACGCTTGGGAGCTGACTTTTCATTTGGTTCTTTTTGCCAAGATTGCTGACACCACGTCGAGATAACCCTCGAGTGGAATGGATGCTTTCTTTCTTATGAATGCTTTTCGGTTCATTGTTTGGAGGCTACATGCCTCACCAACTTTGTATTTGATCTATGATGACACCGGCTGGAGGAACCGCCACCGTCATCTGTTTGAAACCCTATGTTATAATCTCTAGTTGATCTATGATGACGCTTGTTGGCGGACTCGCCACGATAGTCATCCGGTTGACGCTAACCAATTGTTTTATTTTATTTTCTTACTCAACCCGTGGCTGCTACTGGCCGGAGACATCTCCGCCCTCGCCCGGTTGAATGTGTTGTTTTATTTTCTTGGTCAACCTGAGGCTGGCCCCGGCCGGAGGCATCTCCGCCACAGTCGCCCGGTTGATGCAAACTATCTATTGCTTGAATTATTGTGTTGCTAATTTTTTGTTGCTTGATGATATATTATTATGTTATTGTGGTTGTTGTGTTGGACTAATCCTTTGTTGCTTGGATATGAGAATGATGGAACTTGATTAAATGAAACACCCCTCCCAAACTTCGATAGGGTCAGTCCATAGTGCCATCAATCTGAACATCGAACGCACTACCACTGTCGCCCCAAATGGAAAGGCCGTAACCTATGTAACCTATCAAGCCTCCTTTGATGCTACCCACTTCGCAAGTCTAGTCGGATACTGCATAGTTGTGGTCGGGGCTAGTCTTGTGAAGGTTCCGGAGCTAGGCGTTGCTCATCCGTTGGGGACGTGCCGGATTCACTTCGTCATAAGGCATAGAGTTATGCTGGTAGCTATACAAGGAGTGTCTGGGTGGCGTGAATGGTTATGTATGTGTATCTTGCTGAGTTTGACTTAAGGATGATGTCCTAAAGTGCCGGCTGAGTAAGGTGCATCTAGATGGGTGGTCACTGCAACCTCTCGAGAGTGTGTCATCTAGCAGCTAGCCTTGTTCCTAGGTTATGGAACAGTTCAGTGTCGGTCACACTATTGTCCTTTGTCGAGTTCGGAGGTTAAACTTAAGATTTGGTTGAAGGAATTATGAACAACCTGATTTCACTAAATAAACAATAAGATGATGCAGGGAACATTACTTGAGATAAGGAAATGTGATAAGGCCAGTGGGCCTAGCAGTGGTGACAGATGAGATTAGCCTTGTGGGGCTAGAGGCCAGTGAGCCTAGCTGTGTTAATATGATTCATTGTGTTACTTGGTACCAACTGGTACCTCATTATTCGTCACAGGTAAGCTCTTTGTGTGACCCCCGGTACACGATCAAACCCCACCTGGCTTGGACTCTGTACGGGTGGTACTCTCATTGTTTGCTTATACCATGTTTTATTATGATGCCATGTTGCTACCCACTTGGACTGCCGTAAGTAGTCCCTTGCCATGGTTAGATTAATTTCTGTCGCTAGTTACTTGTTGCCTGATTGCTTGACGGTTCATGTCTTGTGGTTATTTTCTTGCGAGTACATCATTGTACTCAGACTGGCTTTTCATGTGGCCAGACGTTGAGAGGATTCATCTCCTACCATAGCAAGGGGATCGAGCAGGAGCGTGCTAGGATCAGTAGCCCAGCCAGATGCCTGTGGAATGGAGCCGCACCAAGCCGTTGCCGTATCTTTGTCTTCCGCTGCCAGTTAAACTCTGTCCTGTGCCATACTTGGCCATGATTATTATTCATGCCTTGATGGCCTTGTAAAACCAGTTGTAGCCCCTTTGGGCCTGATTGTGTAATGATATTTCCGCTATGTTGCATTGTCGTAACGTGTGTCCAGATATCCTGGGCTGGCGCACGGGGCGACCACCTCTCTGGCGACATGTGTCAGAGGGGGGTGCCACATCAAGCGCTCACCGGTTGGTGAGGTGGGGACAACCCCGGCACCTCCTTGCCCCTTGGTGTAGGAGCCATCGAAGTGCATGGTCCAGGTGTCGGGATCCTCCTTCCCGGGAAGGCTCGTCTCCTCCTCCGGGTTGTTGATCGCCGTCTCGGTCCACTCGGCTGTGAAGTCAGCCAGTGCTTGGCTCTTGATGTTGTCCGTGTGCTCGAACTTGAGCCCGAAGCCCTGGAGTTCCATGGCCCACGCTGAGATGCATCCGGTGGCTAGCGGGTTCTCTAGAGGACTCCTTAGGTTGTACTTGGACACCACCGTGATTGGGTGCCCCTCGAAGTATGGCCTCATCTTGCGGGAGGCGATAAGGATCGCTAGCAGCAGCTTCTACATCATGGGATACCGCTCCCGGGCGTCGCGTAGCACTGAGCTGACGAAGTAGACCGGGTGCTGCACCTTGCGGGTCGCCGATTGACATGGTTATGATCATCGGGTCCCACCTGTCGGGTACCTGGTAGCTGTTACTCGAAAGGCCTGTCGGGTAGCCCGTTTGTGGGACGGCCCAAGCCCATGTAAAAGGTGGTGTTAAGTTTTCTTACTAAGCAAGTTAGGTTTAGCGTACCCCCTAGAATCTGTAACCTACCCGGTCAAGGACACCCGAGACCCAGCCTACTATAAAGGCTGGGAGGAGCCGCCGGGTAGAGAGACCCCTCTCAGATTGCGTCGCCACCATAGCCCTTACGGCAACCTTGTAACACGTAAGAATTCAGCAAGAGAATACAGATCGTTTTACTTCACCGGGGATCCAAACTCCGGTGATTCCCTGTCTTCCTTGTTAGCCGCCGGTGTCACCCACGTCATGAAGTTCTCGATAAACCCAAGTCCCTCAAAGAGGGGCACTGCCGAGTTAATCCCTCGACAGTTGGCGCCATCTGTGGGAACCCTCGATGTGGGAAGTCAGGCATCTGCGACTCCTTCACCGACAATTCAAGCTCCCGCAGGGTTGGAGGATCCGATCTACTTCGGCTCTATCTGTTTCACCCCGCACGCGCAAGAGGCACGGGTGATCTTCAATTCCCTATGGAACAGCGTCCCCCTGACGTTTGGAATCGTGCGACTCCTAGCAGATCGCCACGGCATCCTCCGTCTACCTGATGTTGTTCGCCCAGCAACGGTGGACCCATCTCCATCGCCAATCTCGCCTCCGGAACACCCTTCGGACGGCCTCATCAACGACTCCCTGGAAACAGCCGAGTCCAAATCTTCATCGCCAACTCCTCTCTCGGAGCACTCGACAGGCGACCTCATCAACGACTCCCTGGAAACAGCCGAGTCCAAATCTTCATCGCCAACTCCTCTCTCGGAGCACTCGACAGGCGACCTCATCAACGACTCCCTAGAAACAGCGAGTCCAAATCTTCATCGCCAACTCCTCTCTCGGAGCACTTGACAGGCGACCTCATCAACGACTCCCTGGAAACAGTCGAGTCCAAATCTTCATCGCCAACTCCTCTCTCGGAGCACTCGACAGGCGACCTCATCAACGACTCCCTGGAAACAGCCGAGTCCAAATCTTCATCGCCAACTCCTCTCTCGGACCACTCGACAGGCGACCTCATCAACGACTCCCTGGAAACAGCTGAGTCCAAGTCTTCGTCGCCGACCTCTCTCCCGGAGCACTCGTCAAGCGATCTCATCAACGACCCCTGGAAACAACTGGGTCTGAATGTTCGTCGGTTTATCTCGACGATGCTATCTACCCTGAGGACGTCGTTAGTCCCGTCGAACCCGACACTGACAAATGCGCTCAGAGCAAAAACCGCTTCCTCGGTCCGATGCAACCCGCCATAACCTGCCCTATCCAGGTCTACATGATTAGTGAGAGGACCGGTGACTCGCAAGGATCACAAGATCCCTGTGAAACCATCCAAATCAGCGAGGCCGCAATGGCCAGGATAAAAGCGGCTGTGCAAGATGCAACCCCGCTCGGATCCGACGCAACGAGGGAAGAACTGATGGTTTACCATCACCTCGTCCACGATCAGGCCAAACGCTTGAAGAGACGAAGAGCAGAGCTTGACGACCGATAGCGTCGCGCACAAGAATCAAGTGAGCGGAGAGCAGCATAGTCATCCCTTCGCTCCTCCGCTTCGATGCACACCCCCAAGGAGCGAGGGCACACTCGCCATCGCTCAAGACTCGATGAGATGCCCGAGGGATCCAGGCGGGAAGCGACTCGAAGCCTCGAGTCCTCCTTCAACACGGTAGATGCAAATGGCTGCGTGCTACCCAAAACGCCACAAGATGCTGCTATGGCATTAGCAACATATTTGCTCACCACGCAGCCTCAAGACGACGATCCGCGGGCAGAATTGCACAGGAAGATGATACAAGGAGTCGGTATGCTCGGAACCGCATTGCAAACTGCCGGGTCACCAGCCACAGCAGTGGAACCAGCGCACCCGCCACCCAGACGCGAACGCCATCAAGAAGCTTCACCTCGACACCACGTCGAGCCTCGGCAAGAGCATCCAATAATGACGGCACGTGACAGACGTGCGCAGGAAATAGTGGATCGGAATCGCCGAGCACGCGGTGAGGAACATAGCACGGCCGGTAGTCGAGCGAAACCACACAGGACACGAGGAGAACCGAAGGGCACCAGACCCGGAGGAAGAGGAAGACGAGCCGTGTGGAGCTAAGTGCTTCATCTGTCGCATACGCGAGTCCCGCATGCCAACAGGATTCAAGCTGACGTCGGAAACCCCAAAGTACGACGGACTGCAGGAGCCGAAAACTTGGATAGAAGATTACCTCATGGCAGTACAGTGCCAAGGCGGCACGCGGAACATAGCGATGCAGTATCTGCAACTGCGGCTTACGGGTTCGGCACGTGCATGGCTTAAGAGTCTACCCGCAGACGCCATCGGGTCCTAGAATGACATAGTCACCACGTTGACCCAAAATTTCCAAGGCACATATAAGCGCCCGGCCATGGCAGAAGAGCTCAGAACTTGCGTCCAAGGATCAAGTGAGTCACTGCGCTCCTACATCCAGCGATGGACAATAATGAAGAACACCGTGGAAGAAATATCAGAGGAAAACGCAGTAGATGCCTTTGCACGAGGATTGCAAAGGCGCAAACTCAAGGAAGAGCTGGGGCGACGGAAGCCGAAGACGGTGGCCCAGCTGATGGACGTCGCCAACGACTGGGCAAACAGTGAGGATTACATGCGCAACGACCGTCCCAGGGGACATGATGATCGCGACTATCAGCAAGACTCGGGGCGAAGCCGAGTCTATGACCCCAGGAAAAAGAGAAAGTTCCCCAACTTTGACCCAAATGAACTAGCCGAGATGGTAGCGGCAGGTTTCCACAACGATCGAGAGGGGAATCGCCGCCGGAAGGAGTGACGATAGCAGCAACCCGAGCAGGACAGAGAGCAAATGCTCACAGGCCCATGCCCTTTTCACCCGTACAAGGATGAACACGGCAACATCAGTTCGGGTCACCAATTGAAAGATTGCCGCAAATTTGAGAAATTGTTGGCGGCATACAGGCGGATCCATCAAGCCGCACAGAACAAAGGGTATTCAGCAATTCCGGGAATGATGGCGCAAGGTGCACCCGAGGCACTACCACTCCCCCCGCCACAACTAGCATCCGTGATCCAGCGAGTATCACTACCTCAGCAATTACTACCACCCCGGCTGCGGCAGAAGCTTTCCTCGGCCCGGTTGGCCATGTAGGAATGATACAAAAGGGACGTCCATCGAACAGGACCCAAAAGTTGATAACCCGGTAGGTCAATTTAGCGGTCTCAACACCTCCAGCCACTCCTGACTACCTCAATAGGTCTGAGTGTAGCATCACGTTCTCAAGAGAGGACCATCCACCCCAGGTACCACGACCTGGTCATGCAGCCTTAGTACTCGGAGCCCAAATCGGTGGGTACGTCATGAGTAAAGTCTTCATGGACGGCGGAAGCGGTATCAACATCATCTACGCCAGCACACTGCGCCGCATGAAGATCTCGCTCGAAGCTAGCCTTGTAGACTCTGACACTTCATTCCATGGAATAGTACCCGGGAAAGCTGTATATCCCTTGGGAAAAATCCATCTGGATGTGGTTTTCGGAGATCCTGCAAACTTCCGCAAAGAAAAAATCGAGTTCGAGGTCGTCGACTAGCCCTCACAGTACCATGCCATCTTGGGCCGACCAACATTCGCAAGGTTTATGGCCGTGCCACATTACGCATACCTTCTACTCAAGATGCCAGGACCAAACGGCACAATTACTGTTCGAGGAGACTACCGGACATCGGATAGCTGCGACAGGGACTTCAATAAAATCTTCGAGTCATTTGGGATGCACGAAGAACTCTCACAGTTGAGCTCTTCGACTGATTACAGCCTTCCACCCGTAACTCAGTCGACAGCACCCGACAGAGAGTTCAACAAGAGCAGCGACACAAGAACCCATCAGGTGCACCCAATGGATCCAACCAAAACAGCAATCATATCCGCCAATCTGCCCTCCGCATAGGAAAGCGCGCTCATCGAGTTCCTCCATGAGCATTGGGACATATTCGCTTGGTGTCCTGCGGACATGCCAGGCATACCTAGAGAACTCGTCGAGCTCGCACTTGAAATACGCCCTGAGGCCAAACCAATCAAACAGTCCCTCCAGCGTTTTGCAGAACCGAAGCGCAGGGCCATTGGCGAAGAAATCAACCGGCTCCTCACAGCCAAGTTTATCTGGGAAATAAAACAAGCCACCAGGGTAGCAAACCCCGTCCTTGTCCCGAAGAAAAACTCGAAGGTGCTGCGCATGTGCGTAGATTTCACGGCTCTCAACAAGCATTGCCCCAAGGAAGACTTTCCCCTCCCACGCGTCGATCAAATCATTGACTCGACCACAGGATGTGCTCGTCTGTCCTTCCTGGACGCCTACTCAGGCTATAATCAGATTCGCATGAAGGAAGAAGACGATGAAAAAATAGCATTCATCACACCTTATGGTGTATACTGCTACACCACGATGCCCTTCGGCCTCAAAAATGCGGGTGCAACTTACCAGAGGTGCATGCAAGCCTGCCTTAAGGACCAGATCGGCAGAAATGTCCAGGTGTATGTGGACGACATCGTCATCAAGACAAAGGACGAAGCCACGCTCCTAGATGACATAGCCAAAACCTTCGCAGCGCTCAACAAGTACCACATCAAGCTCAACCCAATGAAGTGCGTGTTTGGGGCACCGACCGGGCAACTGCTCGGGTTCCTCATATCCGCCAGGGGCATCGAGGCGAATCCTGAGAAAATACAAGCAATCCTGTCAATGGAGGAGCCAACCAACCTCAAGGGAGTCCAGCGCCTAGCGGGGCGAGTCGCAGCCCTAAGCAGATTCATCAGCAGACTAGGAGAAAAAGCGCTCCCGTTCTATCAGTTGCTGAAAAAAGCAGACAACTTCGAGTGGACAGAAGAGGCTCGCAGAGCATTCGCTGAACTCAAGCAGACATTATCAACGAAACCGGTTCTGGTGGCGCCACAGGAACGGGAACCTCTATACCTGTACCTGGCTGCAACCAAACAAGTAGTCAGTACGGTGCTCGTAGTCGAGCGAGCAGAAGAAGGAAAGATACATGGTGTCCAACGCCCAATTTATTACGTTAGCGAGGTGCTCTCGGCATCAAAGCAGCGGTACCTGCACTACCAGAAGCTTGCATATGGAGTATTCATGACGGCACGAAAGCTAACGCACTACTTCTCCGAGCACCCCGTCACGGTGCTGACAGATGCACCCTTTTCGGATATACTCAACAACCCGGAGGCAACAGGTCGAGTAGCAAAGTGGGGAATCGAATTGTCACCCAGGGACATCACATACCGACCCAGAGACGCGCTCAAGTCCCAGGCCTTGGCAGATTTCCTCGCAAAATGGACAGAGATCCAGACTCCAGGTCCCCCGGACCTGTCCAATTCCTGGATCATGTATTTCGACGGGTCGAAAAGGCACGAAGGAGCCGGAGCGGGTGTCATCCTGATCTCACCCAAAGGAGACAAGCTGAAATATGTACTACAGATGAATTTCAAGAAGGCATCCAACAACGAGGCAGAATACGAAGGCCTATTACACGGCATGCAGATGGAAAAGGCCTGCGGGGCAACGAGACTCATGATCTATGGGGACTTGAATCTTGTAGTCCAACAGACAATGAAGGACTGCGATGCAGTATCTGCCAACATGGCAGCCTACAGAGATCTCTACAATATCCTAGAGGGAAGCTTCGACGGGTGCGAATTATGTTACATCGCACGAGGAAGCAATGAGGAGGCTGACAGGCTAGCCAACATCGGCTCCACCTGCACACCCGTACCCACTGGAGTTTTCCTCCAGCAGATAAGCAAGGACCCCGATGCTCCGGCAGCAGCAGCCCCGGCCGTCGGCTCCGAGCAACCAGCCAAAGAAAGAATGAGGAAACAGGAGCCAATTCTTATGAGGTCTTCCTCGTAGAACCCTCCTGGACCCAACCATATATAGATTACCTGTTGCGCCAAGAGCTGCCAGAAGACCCAGTCGAAGCACGCCGAGTCACTCGGCACAGCAAAGCATTCGTCACGGTCAAGGGAGAGCTATACAATAAAAGCGCGTCAGGGATACTACTGCGATGCGTTGAACCAGAAGAAGGGAGGAAAATCCTACCCGATATCCATGAAGGCATATGTGGACATCACGCGAGTAGTCGGGCACTCGCAGCCAAAACACGACGAGCCGGATTCTATTAGTTATCCATCATGCAGGATGCCAAAGAGATAGTCCGACGATGCGCTGGGTGCCAGCGGTTTGCAACCGAACCGCACGCCCCCGCAATGGAGCTAAACATGATACCAATGCATGGACCTTCGCACAATTGGGACTCGACATGGTAGGCCCGCTGAGAAAGTCTTCTCCCGGGGGACACACCTTCCTTCTGGTGGCAGTAGACAAATTCTCCAAATGGATCGAGGCCAAACCGGTCACCAACGCGGGTGCAACAGCAGCACTAAATTTCGTCAAGTCCATCGTCTTCCGCTTCGGAGTGCCCCACAACATCATCACGGATAATGGGTCCAACTTCATCGCCGTCGAAGTCCAGACTTACTGCGAAGAGCTGGGGATAAAACTTAATTTCGCCTCCGTCGCGCACCCGCAAACCAACGGACAAGTCGAGCGTGCCAACGGGCTCGTTAGTAGCGCTCTCAAGAAATGGCTTCTCACGCCCTTAGAGAGAGCTGCTGGTGCATGGGTCGAAGAGCTACCATCAGTACTATGGGGCCTGCGCACAACGCCAAACTGTTCAACAGGGTTCACCCCCTTCTTCCTGATACACGGGGCTGAAGCAGTACTACCTGCCGAGGTCCGCCACAACTCACCTCGAGTTGCAACCTATACAAAAGCTGGGTCGAACACGGCACTCGAAGATGGCATAGACAAAGTTGACGAGGCATGGGACATTGCACTCTCAAAATCGGCAGTCTACCAGCTGAGCTTGCGCAATTACCACAGCCGACGAGTGCGTGACAGATCCTTTGCCGAAGGTGATTTGGTATTACGGCTAAAACAGAAAAAAGGCCACAAGCTATCACCTCCCTGGGAAGGACCATACGTCATCGTCGAGGTCATCGGCAAAGGAGCATACAGGATAAAGGACTTGGCAACAGGCATCGTCTACTCCAACCCGTGGAACGTGGCCCATCTACGACTTTTCTACCCATAGCTGTCACCTCTTTTTTGTTCACCACATCTTGTAAAATAAGGCCCCTTGTCCATCTTGCAACCTTTTCCCGCCGACAGACATCAATAAAGTGGATGTGCGCATATGATCAGACTTCAAACCAGCGGAACCTTTACTAAGAGTCGACCTAGCTTGGGCCGCACCCGACGCTCGGGGGCTGCGCCACACAAGCTACTCGAAAAATTCATCTAATTATACTAAGAGTAGACCTAGCTTGGGCCGCACCCGACGCTCGGGGGCTACGCCCTACAAGCTACTCGAAAAAATCATCTAACTCTACTAAGAGTCGACCTAGCTTGGGCCGCACCCGACGCTCGGGGGCTGCGCCACACAAGCTACTCGAAAATATCATCTAACTCTACTAAGAGTCGACCTAGCTTGGGCCGCACCCGACGCTCGGGGGCTGCGCCCTACAAGCTACTCGAAAAATTCATCTAACTCTACTAAGAGTCGACCTAGCTTGGGCCGCACCCGACGCTCGGGGGCTGCGCCCAACAAGCTACTCGAAAAATTCATCTAACTCTACTAAGAGTCGACCTAGCTTGGGCCGCACCCGACGCTCGGGGGCTGCGCCACACAAGCTACTCGAAAAATTCATCTAACTCTACTAAGAGTCGACCTAGCTTGGGCCGCACCCGACGCTCGGGGGCTGCGCCCTACAAGCTACTCGAAAAATTCATCTAACTCTACTAAGAGTCGACCTAGCTTGGGCCGCACCCGACGCTCGGGGGCTGCGCCCCACAAGCTACTCGAGACATTCATCTAACTCTACTAAGAGTCGACCTAGCTTGGGCCGCACCCGACGCTCGGGGGCTGCGCCCCACAAACTACTCGAAAGAGTTCACCTAATTCTCCTCCCGCACGACTTAGCTTGTGTCGCACCCGATGCTCGGGAGCCGTACCTACTAGAAACAAGCTCGGCAAAGGAGACAAATCATGGGTTGATTCGCCGTACAGAAGACAAGGAGAATTACACAAATCATCGTAACTACACAAAGGTACATGAATTTACAGGAGACAACTCGGGCTACAGATCGGCATGCTGTCGACGGAGAGTCGCAGCAGTTTCTCTTTCAAGGAGAGCAACCGCATTTCTGGCGGGTCCATCAGCAGCCGCGTAAAACGGATCCAGAGCTGTGTTCTCCCAGTCAAAACCAGCAGGCGGCCCTCTTGAAATACTTCCCAAATCCAAGTGTGGATGGTGGATAAGAACAAGTGCAAAAGCAAAACGGGCACCTGCCTCCAGTTGCTCCCGCACAAATCCTTCAATAGCCTCGCCACGTTGAAATTTCTTCATCAAGTCAGCCAAACTACGAGGCGCCAGGTTAAGAGGAAACAAGGCCTTGTAAACCAATTCCAAGGCGGATCGGCAAGACTCAACGAAGGAATCAACTTGACCAACCCGATCCTGCAGAGTAACAAGTACGTGCCCCCTATCTCGGTCTGACCAGAAGCTGGGGGCACCACGAGCAACAAGGTCCGCGACAACATTAAGCTTAAGCCTGACTCGCCTGACCTCTTCGCCGGAATCAAGTCGAGCACCTGTCAGAGAATCACAGTTACGCAAGATTTCAGCAAAGCTGCTAAGGGAACAAGCAGAGACAAAACTTACAAAGGAGATGGTCGCTCAGCTGCCGCAACTCGGAAAGGAGAAAATTCTCCCGTTCAACAATAGCGGCCTGCTTCGACTTCAGCACAGCCAGATTTGCTTCGACCACTCGAAGCCGGCGTTCGGCCTCTTCGGCCCGTACCCGCAAGCGGTTAACCCGAAAGGATTCTTCTTCTGACGGCACAGAACTGGAGGGGACGCGCGGTTGTTTATCACAACCTAGCGGAACAGACGAAGAGTTGGAACCACCAGCCTGGCGAACAAACAGAGCAAAGCCAAACAAAAATGTTAAATCTCCGATTTGGCCTGGTAAAGCCCGGGTCAGTTGCTGCTCCTAAGCGACACATCAATACACTTGCACGGGACAACCCGCCAAGAGACAACACACACTCACGTACAGGCAAAAGCAGAATCGATTCCCAAGTTTAACACAGTTTACAAGTCCAAAGCATAACAGGAACATTACAAGACCAAACAACTAAGAAGAAGGAGCAGCAGGCATGTCGAGGGTACAGGCCTGCCGCTCCGGCATCTGTGACAGCTGCTCCGCAAGCTTACGCGCACGGGGTTGGAGGGGTCGAAGGTCTACCTCCACGCTGGCGGGTCCCTTTGGAAACTCCGAGGTAACCTTGTTGAGGTCACCTTGAACTCCATGCCCCATCGCGAGTGATAGCACAGTCTCTGCACCGCAGATGGTCTGTTCATGGCTGAACTCACCGAGCGGGTCGCCCTCTGCGCCGAACGACTCAACAAGGTCATTGAAAGCTTCGGGCGCATTCTCTTCCTCAGGATACATACTTCTCCGGATTGAGGAGAACACACTCGTGGCTTTCACCACCAGATCGTGGGCGCGACTGCCATAATCCCATGCCAGAGATATGGCATCCGACAGACAGTCCACGCGCTCGCGACCTGCAATATCGAACTTCACGCCGAGAGCACCTGCACAGAAAAGTGAGCAATGTAAGCTTTAACAAAGCAACTTACTCGACAAGGAAGTCGCCAACAGAGTCGCCTGGCCAGCCAGCTCCTCATCATGCTTGAAGGTTTCCCGGGACTCTTCTTCCCGCTGATTCTTCAAGATCTCTAGTTCCTTTTCAATTGCGACGACCCGAGTTCCCAGATCGGTAGCATGGCAAGCAAGGTTCTGGTTCTCAGTAACCGCAGTATCGAGTGCTCCTGCGCAGAACCGCAAGGTTCAGAAGGAATCAGAACAGTAAAAATGGACGACAAAGACATATACAACAATGAAGGAGAAATAATACCTCGTGAGCTCGCAAGCTTCTCCCGCAAATCGTTCCTCTCTGTCTCCACATACACATATTCCGAGGCCAGGTCCAGCATCTTGTGAACATAGGGATGTGAAGGAAAAGGTCAGTAAAAAGATAGAAGGCAAAGCAAGAGCCCACGCCCAATTGCACACAATTGCGCCCGGCCTCGGGGGCTACTAAGGGTAAACCCAGCGATTCGATAGAAACTCATGTGTCCTTCGCGCTTTGGGAGCAGACCCGAAGAACCATCAGCAGGAGGAGCCGAACCGCTAGCAGGAGGAGTCGAGCCACTAGCAGGAGGAGCTGAGTCGCTAGCAGGAGGAGGCGAGCCGCTAGCAGGATCGTCCCTGATAGAGACAGCAGGTGACTAAGCAAAATGCAACAAAGGGAAAAAGTATCAGGGTTAAGGACAAAAGTTCCTCACCTGTCGCACTCGACATTGATCACGGGCACCTTGTTATAGATGTTCCACCGTGTCGACATCCGAGGTTTCTTCGCCGGTGGAGGAGGTTTGTATGCCAGAGGAGCCGCGTCTATCACTTCCGTGTCCTCCAAAATGGACGAATCTGGAGTAGGAGAAGAACCCGAGGTAACCGCAGGAGCACCGGGTACATTGGAAGGATAGTCCTTCCCCTCATTCGCGCTCTCGCCAACAAACTCGAGTTTTCATTTTCGGCCGACCCCTTCGCTAACTCGAGGGGAAGAGCTGTTTTCGTCGTCATCATCTGAAGACTCCTCGGCAAGAGCCTCAGACACGGAACCCGAAGGCTCATCCGTCTCCACCGGAGCTTTACCCGAAGGGATTGTCGGATACGATGTCAAGGTAACATGTCCCTGCAAGGAAAAGAATACTCGTCAAAGGGCCTATGAAGTCGAAAAAAGCACTAAGCAGATTTGGAACTTCGGTTACCTCGGGAAGGGGATTTTCGCTACAGAAAGGAGTCGCGGCAGTGGATTCGACGAAGGAGTCATCTCTCTTGAGGTGAGTGATCTGACACACTCGCGTCTCCAGTTCTTCACCCGAAATCCCTTCGGGTGACGTTCTTGTCGGGTCCTGAAGCCCGGAGTACTCCCACATACCATGGACCCTCGCCTGAAGGGGTTGGATGCGTCACTTCAGAAAAGTACAGATGAGCTGCATCCTAGTCAACTCCTTGCCAGGTGCGGAATGAAGAGAGGCAACTCAGGATAAGAGGTCGTTGGCCTCTGCTTCTTCCGTGGGACTCAGGTCATGCCTCCAGGTCCTCTTGGATTTCACTTGAGCCTCGAGGGAGAAGTTGGGTACTTGTGTTTCTCCTTCGACAACAAAGTAAAACCGGCGCTTCCTCCATCCTTGCACGGACTCGCTCAGCTTGATGTCGAAGTAGGGGACATCGTTGCGGGTCTGAATGCCGAAGCCTCTAGTCGCCAAGCTACGTCGGGCGACCGTGTGCTTCTTCACGAAGAAGATGCGGCGCCATAATCCCCAATGGGGATGCACGCCGAGAAAACACTCGCAAAGCACAATGAAGCAGGCAATGTGGAGGATGCCATTCGGAGTGAGGTCGTGCAGTTGCACGCCATAAGCGTACAAGAGGCCTCGGACAAAATCATGGAGGGTAAAAGATAGGCCCCGCGCCAGGAAGTCCATGAAGACGACGCGCTCGCCGGCGCGAGGAGAAGAAGTTACCTCGTTCCCGGCGCATCGCACTCTGCCGCTCACCGCCGGCGGCAAGCGGCCATCGGCCCTCAGACCGGCGAGATGGAAGTCACTGACGGTGGACGCCTCCCAGTCTCCCTTCAGTCTCTTCGGTGGCACGGTGACGTTGCCGGAGGAGTTCCTGCTCTTCTTGCCCATGGTGACGGAGTAAGGGAGAAAAGCAGATCGGAGAACGTGAGGAAGAGGAATAATAAGAAGAAGAATAGCAGCAAGAGTGAACTCCGTTGGAGATTTTGCCCCTTATCAAGCCTGCAGTCGGCAATCGTGGCCGTTGGACGTGCGGTTGCGTCTCTAGCCCTGCATCGAGCCGTCCACGTGTCGGTCAAGAAGCGAACCGGCGCCCCCCACTACACCGCCGGGCGCGGGAATCGAGGGTGTCGCTCCGTATTTTGTGCCACGGGCGGTCAATGCGCCACTGAACCGGCGTTCAAAGTGGTCTTGCTCCGTCGACTGTCACAGGGTTACGTAAAATCAAGTGCTCAGAGGCGACGTCGTCTATGACGTCATAAGGCTTCTAGCTCCTTTCCCGCGAACCGCACTCACGGTCATTCGACTAAGCCCCAGTCGATCGCATCCTGGGCAAATTATTATCTTCCCAGATTGCCTCCGCGGCAACAGATCTCTGGATGCCATGTCCACGATGTGAAGGTAAGACCAACGGATCCGTTCCGTTGGCCTGGGACTCGCCTCAGACTGTGAAGTACCCAGTGAATATCCGCGCCCACGGTGCGAAGAAAACCCTGACGGACGCGTTGGGTACCCATCACATTGCAAGAGTCGAGATTTTGTAAGACCTCAAGCGGCATAAATCCGGCTATGCTTGCCTTTTCCGGGTTCGGGTCCGAGGACCCGAACTTGAAGTAACTTAGTGTTATTTTGCCCGAGTGCAGTTAACTGGGCCCGATCCGTCGTGTGTTCCAGGCTCGCTAAGTATCATCCCCACGAATCTACCTGCTCCGATGTTTTTTCCGGACTCGGGTTTCAGCCCTGCTTACATATAGGCAGACTTGGTCCAGTGTTTTCCATGCAAGAGTCGAGACTCTGTAAGACCTTAAGTACCTTGAATCCGGTCTCGTTTGCCTTTCCGGCTTCAGGTCCGGGGACCCGAACTCGAAGTAGCTTAGCGTTGTTTTTGCCCAAGTACAGTTAGCTGGACTCGAATTGTCAAGTTCTCCAGGCTCGCTAAAGAGATATCCCCGCGAATCTCCTTGTTCCGATATTATTTACGGATTCGAGTAATGGCTCCTCAGTTAAAGAACTCTGTAATGATCGGGTACTCGAACTAGAGTCTCCACCCGATTCTGCGAATCACCTGAAGACTCGGGGGCTACTGACATGGTTATGATCATCGGGTCCCACCTGTCGGGTACCTGGTAGCTGTTACTCGAAAGGCCTGTCGGGTAGCCCATTTGTGGGACGGCCCAAGCCCATGTAAAAGGTGGTGTTAAGTTTTCTTACTAAGCAAGTTAGGTTTAGCGTACCCCCTAGAATCTGTAACCTAACCGGTCAAGGACACCCGAGACCCAGCGTACTATAAAGGCTGGGAGGAGCCGCCGGGTAGAGAGACCTCTCTGATTGCGTCGCCACCATAACCCTTACGGCAACTTTGTAACACGTACGAATTCAACAAGAGAATATAGATCGTTTTACTTCACCGGGGATTCGAACTCCGGTGATTCCCTGTCTTCCTTGTTAGTCGTTGGTGTCACCCACATCATGAAGTTCTCGATAAACCCAAGTCCCTCAAAGAGGGGCACTACCGAGTTAATCCCTCGACACCGATCCTTTGGCGGGTTCGACGTCCTCCACATCC
The DNA here is from genome assembly GCA_012064385.1 of Puccinellia tenuiflora. Lineage (NCBI taxonomy): Eukaryota > Viridiplantae > Streptophyta > Magnoliopsida > Poales > Poaceae > Puccinellia > Puccinellia tenuiflora. Next base: position 53,660 of record QRDG01000418.1, read on the forward strand.
TTGGCGCTCCGGGATGTTGTCGGAGTAGCCCCCGGCTGCGTCGCCTTGGAGTGTATTCCTTCGTCCTCAACGCGTGGCTCGACGATGATGGGAGGGGGCGGGGTGCTGGGATCTTCGAACCCCTGAACACCTGGCCGCCCCTTCTTGCTTGGCTGCCCCGGGAACGGGTCCCCGGGACGCTTGCCCTTGCTTGGCTTCTTTGGAGATACATCGCGCTCGGCCACCAACACGGCGCTGATCACTTGGTTAGTGGCCGCGATGTACAGCAGTAGGGGCTCCTTCTCCATTGGGGCCACGAGGACGGGTGGCGAGGCGAGGTAGCTCTTGAGTGATTGGAGAGCTTCCTCAGCCTCGGGGTTCCACTCCACGGGGCCCGATTTCTTGAGCAACTTGAAGAACGGCAAAGACCGCTCTCCAAGCTTTGAGATGAAGCGCCCGAGTGCAGTGATGCACCCGTTGAGGCACTGCACGTCCTTGACTCGCCGGGGCGCTTCCATTCGTTCGATGGCCTTGATCTTGTCGGGGTTCGCCTCAATCCCCCGGTGGGAGATCAGGAAACCCAACAGCTTGCCGGATGGGACCCCGAACACGCACTTGTCGGGGTTGAGCTTGAAGTTGACCCGGCGGAGGTTGTCGAAAGTCTCGTGTAGGTCCTGGACAAGGGAGTCCTGGAACCTTGTCTTGACCACGATGTCATCGATGTAGGCTTCAACGTTGCGGCCCAGCTGGGTCCCAAGGCACGCTTGCATCGCGCGCTGGAAGGTAGCGCCAGCGTTCCGGAGGCTGAAAGGCATCCGGGTGTAGCAGTAGCAGCCCTTGGGGTGATGAAGGCCGTCTTCTTCTGGTCCTCGACCGCCATCAGGAACTGGTGGTACCCGGAGAAAGTATCCAGGAAACACAGTGACTCACAACCGGCTGTGGAGTCCACGATCTGATCGATGCGCGGCAGAGGGAACAGGTCCTTGGGGCAGGCCTTGTTCAGGTCTGTGAAGTCGACGCAGAGTCGCAGCTTGGAGGAATTCGGCTTTGGCACCACCACTGGGTTGGCTACCCAGGTGGGATGAGGCACCACCTTGATGACACCGGCTTCCAGTAGCTTGTCGGTCTCGGAGACGATGAACTCCAACTTTTCCTTGCTCTGCTTCCGCAGAACTTGCTTCATGGGGCGGGCGTCCGTGTTCACCGCCAGCTTGTGCTCGATCACCTCCCTTGGCACACCAGGTAAACCTGACGCTTCCCATGCGAAGACATCAGAATTTTCCCGAAGGAAGGCGACGAGCGCGCTTTCCTATTTGTCGATGAGGTGGGCACCGATGGTGATGGTGCGAGAGCCGTCACTCGTGAGTGCCACCTTCTTGGTCATCTGCGGGTCGCCGCAGAATGGCGCCCTCTTGGGGGCCGCGGGTGCCGAGCTCCCGGGGTTCCCTCCGCCCCCGAGAGCAGCATCAGCACCAGCGTCTTGCATGTCTTGTCGGGTGTCCGCCGTTGCGGCCACCATCTGGTTCAGTCTCTGGACGCAGTAGATGGCGTCGTCGATGTCGTCCTTGATCCTGATCACACCCCAAGCCGCCGGGATTTTCATCATGTCGTAGGCGAAATGGGAGACGGCCATGAACTTGGCCAGCGCGGCTCGGCCGAGTATGCCGTTGTAGGGGAGCGGCGTGTCGGCGATGTCGAAGACGATCTCCTCGGTGCGGAAGTTCTCGGGGCCACCAAACATGACCGGAAGAGAGATCTTCCCCAGAGGCCGTGTGATACTCCCGTTCACGCCTTGGAACACGCCGGTGTCTTGCAGGCGGGAGAAAGGGATTTGCAAAGTGGCCAGGACCTTTGTCGTCAGCAGGTTGAGGCTGGAGCCTCCGCCGACCAGCATCTTGGTGACCTTGAAGCTGTGGATGATGGGCGACACGACTAGGGGCAGTGTCCCTACCCCGACGGTGTTGTCAGGGTGATCTTCCGGGTCGAAGGAGATGACCTGATTAGACCACTCCAGGGGCTTTAACGGCGCCGGGGCGACCGCGTTCAGCTCCCGGACGAGTCTCTTGCCGGCGCTATTGGAGGGAGGCAGGGAGGCTCCCCCGTGAATGCCCACGACGACGCCATTAACTTCTTGGAATTGTCCGAGGCCGCCGCCCTGAGGAGCCGGAGCGTCCCCGTTGTCGGCGAACTCCGCGTTGTTTGGCCCACGTCCACCCTCCTCTGCGGCCTCCGCGTCCTCCACCACGCCCCCATCCCCGGCCGTCACCGCCTTGGCGACCTGTGGGACAGTTCCGGGAGTAGTGCCCGTGGAGTCCGCAGCTGTAGCAGGCACCTGGGCCGGTCCCGCCTCCTTGACGTTGCGTGCGCGCAGCGAGGCCATTTACTTGGCGGCAGTCCTTGAGCGGGTGATTGCCGTCGGGGTGGACGTGGCACCATGGATCTCCATCGCCCTCAGAAGTCGAGGCTGGCTTGACCTTCTTGGGGAGAGGCTCGGTGACGAAGATGCGCTTGTCGGGACCGGGGTCCCGCTTCTTGCTCTTGGAGGGGGTGGCCTTGTCCTCGGGCTCCTCCTCCCCGGGGACTCTGACCCCCTCTTCTGCGCGGGCGCAGCGGTCCGCGAGCTCCCATAGCTCACGGGTAGTCTCGATGCGATGAGTGCTCAACTTCTCGCGCATCCGGGTATGTCGAACGTTGGCGTGAAAGGACTGAATCACCAGCTCCTGCTTGATGCTTGGGATGGTGTTCATCTTCTGGGTGAAGCGTTGGATGAACTTGCGGAGAGTTTCACCCGGAAGCTGCTTGAAGTCGTGCAGGTCGCTGGGAACTCCTGGGCGCTGGTAGCCGCCCTGGAAAGCCCCCAGGAATGCCTCCTTTAGTGCTCGCCAGGATCGGATGGAGCACTTGGGGAGGTTGAGGAGCCATGACTGAGCGTCTCCCTTCAGGGCCAATGGGAACCAGTTGGCCATCATGACCTCGTCGGCCCCGGCAACCACCGTAGCCAACGAGTACAGCTGCAGGAAGTCCCGAGGGTTGGTGGTGCCATCGTAGCGGAGGATGTTGATCTTGAACTTCTTGGGCCAGGTGGCCTGGCGAAACTCAGGGGAGAGGGCGAAGCAGCCCTCAGCGATGTCATTGTCCCGATCTTCCTGTCGATGGCGCTCTCGACAACGTTCGATGCGGGTGAGTGCATCCTTGTGGAGACGGTTGTTGAGGTCGTTGTGCAGATCCAGGTTGCGCGTGGAGGATGAACCAACGGAGATTGCTGGGCCGCCGATGCGGTTCGCCCGACCCGCCGCGGGAGGGTTTGCTTGAGGAGGCACGGCTTTACCTGGGCGATCTTCCCGGGGAGGGTCCCGGGGTTCTCGCGCCTCTGCTCCCTTGGCTCTGGGGCTGTCGACGGTGGGGGCGTGAACGGGCTCACACCTGGGACCGCTGTCGGCAAAGTGGAGGAGTTCCTCCACACGGGTCCGCCATTCCTGGAAGACCTTGGGGTTGTCGGTGTTGGGTGGAAACTGGATCAGAGCCTTGGCGGTGATAATGGCGTCGTGGCGGGCCTGCGCGTCATCCGATAGGAGAGTGCAGGACTTGCTCTTGGTGCCCTGCTGACCCTTGCCAGCGCGGGCACCCTCGCTATTTTCACCGACAGAGAGGTCCTTGCCGGTGTTTCTGCCCATGCTCTTCTCCGCGCCACCATCTTCGCCGCTCCGGGTTGGGCCGCCTGCCCCGTACAGAGCGTCCTTCTCCGGAGGTGGAGGAGTAGAAGCCCGATTTGCCGCAGCAGCGCGACGCTCGCCGGTAGCCTGAGAGCGCGCAGGGGAGGCTGCCTTGGACGTCTGGGCGTCGGGCCTCTTCTTTGGCGCCATGGTCGACGAAGAACTTGACGCAGATCTCCTCGAAGATCTCGAAGCCGATGAAGAACTTGAGGAAGATCTTGACGAAGAACGCGAAGCCGATGAAGAACGAAATCAGCACTTGACAGCCGGGCTGACGTGCGCTGCTGGGGGGACGAACCGAGTCCCGCGAGCTTGACCCTTGATAGAGGGTGTCGTCGAGGATTCTTCAGGGTTGAAACCAAGCCCCGGGTACCGCAGATACTCCACATCGGTCTTGGCCTTTTTCTTCCGCGCCATCCTTGGCGCAGAACTTGGCGGCGCGGCCAAGGCAGATCTTGTCGGAGAACTCGACGACGCGGTCGACGCAGACCTTGTTGAAGAACCTGGCGACGAGGTCGACGCGGACCTTGTCGAAGAACCTGGTGACGAGGTCGACATGGACCTTGTCGAAGAACCTGAGGTCGACGCGGACCTTGTCGATGAACCCGACGATGAGGCCGACGCGGACCTTGTCGATGAACCTGGCGATGAGGCCGACGCGGACCTTGTCGATGAACCTAGCGATGAGGCCGACGCGGGCCTTGTCGATCAAGATCTCGACGTCGATGAAGACGAATCCAGCGCTTGTGCCCCCTACCTGGCGCGCTAGATGTCGTGTCTTGGATTACGGACACCGGGAGTAAAGGATACCCCCTTTTTAGGTTCGGTATGGGGCGCGAAGGAGGCTGAGTAACGTCTTCCGTCCGGGGGCTTCATCTACACTCGAGATCTACGTACTAGCAAGCATCACAGAGACACAAGGAGGTTACCCAAGTTCGGGCCGCCCGGAGGCTAACAGCGCTACTCCTGCATGTCTGGATTGAGAGGTATATCATGGTGTATCTTTACAATGGTGATCGCGGGTGAGAACCCGGGAGGTGTTGGCTAGAGGTTGAAGACGAGCAGATCCTGACCCGGAGGAGATCACCTCTCGTCTATGCTACTCTTTGTCTTGTGCGCTATCTAGCCTAGCCTCCGACTCTCTGGGAATCCTTCCTCTCTCGAAATCCTTCCCCTTTCCTTGGGTGCATCGGTCCTCCTTTTATAGGCTAAGGGGATACCACAGGTGCACCCTTGGGGCCGGAGGGTTTTGGCGGGAAAACCCCTCCGGGTTCTCCTTAGGAGGCGACGTGGCCTCCTCTCGTCTAAGTATTCTTCTCAGAGGGGGTAGGTGAGGTCGCCCACCTTTTCCAAGGAGGGCGGACAGAGGTTGACAGCTTTTCCGCCTCTGCCCCCCTTTGGCGCCTCCATCTTCTTGGCGCCCAAGTCTTCTAAGAGCCTCCAGCCAGGGCTGGCAAGCTTATCCTCTTTGCGCACTGGAGGTGGGTTCCCGGGGGTGAGCCTGGCCTCCTGCCGGGCATCGGGGTCCCGGGACCTCCATGCCTGCTTCCGGGTCGAGGGGGCCCCGGAGGGTCCCCGGTTCCTTTGCCTTGGTTGTCGATGCCGCGCGCGTCGGGACGCCGTGGGGCCGATGGGGGGGGCCCATCTGCCAGTCTTGTGCCTTGGCCTTGAGTGCCTTCTTGGTGGGCCCATGTGCGATGGACCCACTTTGACCGCATCAGGGGAACCCCATGTTCCACTGTTGCGACAATTGGCAAGCTTATTTTGTCTGGTTACCATAGGTTTGTATTTATTTGAAGCCAAATGGCTTGCCAAAAATTTCGCAGCATAGACTTGTCAAAGTATGGTTTGGTTGTAAGATATATTGATGCTTTAGTAGTTCAGTACCCACATTAGTCAGCACATTGGTACATATACATCATATCAGACTCAATATGTTAGTGTGGGATAAAGTCTTTTTTACTTTACCGCTTGGTCAAGCATCGACGGCTTCCTCGACAGTATAAGTCATGTTACTAATCACGACGTATGCAGTGAGCTCTTGAAAGTGAGCCAATCCTACCCGTGACCTGCACATATGCACCATTTCAAATGATAATTTGATCTTGCACAACATGAATATTTTTCCTTACCTTTGCTAGCTTAACTTATGTCTTCTCGCACTTGAGCTTACTATTGACGTAGTAATGGCTGTATTCGTCTTGGTTGAACTTGAACCCCCGGTACCGGCACGGATCCCTGTAGGCGACAAACTCCGGCAGCGGGCCGAGCACGTAGAACGGCACGACAGACACGGATCCCGATCGCCGTTGGTCACCGCTTGGTGCTCGGCGCTCTTGTACGGTTGTACCGGACGTTGGTGACATCGAGCAGCTGATCACCGAGGTTGATGAGGAGCCGGGACACGGACGGGCGCCCAGGTGACGGCCCAAAGCACCAGCAGGCTCGTGAGGCAGGCCTCCTTGAGCAACGTGAGTGTAGCACCAGCTCCGACCGCGGGCAGGATGGAAGTTCATCTGCACGGCATGCACTGCCGCCTTGCGCCGTCGAACATCCAACGAACGTGCCATGTGCCAGGAGCCGAGGCAGAGCTACATGACCACGTCGGAGTACCGCTTGTGGGTGTCTGCCCAGATGGCGTGCTTCGTCGACCAGAGCCTGGGCTGTTGGATGGATGCCGGCGACACGTCGAGCGCCCACATGTTGCACTTGCACCGGTGGAGCTTCTAGCTTTTGGTCGTCGGAGAAGACCGTAGCCCGGAACCATGAGGTATCTGGATATGCGCACGGAGACTCGCGTGCAGAGGGTGGATGGAGTGATCCGTTTATTGCGCTTTCCTTGGATGTGTGAATAAATGACAATTAATTAACGCCTTAATCACGGGGTTGGTGGGCAACGCATGGACGCCAGTTTTTTTCCAACCAGGACGCCGGCCAGATGGCAGAGTTTTAGTCTGCCTGGTTTAATTGCTACTTGCACACATTGTGGGGGATTGGTTAATTTGGGTGGTTAACTTTAGTTCGCCAGACAGATTGAATGGTGGGAATCTGGACGTGTACATTTGTTGGGTGGCTTTAGAAAAAAACAACTTCGCTTGTTTAATAGTAATATAGAAATATAGATATATAGATAATATAGATGTACCAATTTCTGGTAACGAACGCTACTTTTCTGGAATTTGGCATTGACTACAAATTTTATTTCTCGAAATTAATGCTAATTACGGATTTGGTGTCTCTATTGTAATTTGGAAACAAATTCCGGATTTATAGGGAAGCAAATTTTTCGTTGTTGTTATTTGGTTATAATTGAATATAAACGCACTGGTTCTAATGCATTGTAGCAAAGATGTGCTTCCGTGGTGAATGGAATTTTCTGAGATTCCTTATAGAAATATGAGTCTTATTCAAAAATCAAAATGTTTCAGAAGCATCACCGTACAACTTCCAACAACCAAACGATATCAAAATTACTTTTACTGTCATAATTATGCATGCTCTAAATGAACTAGGATGTGCTTCTTCCCTCAAAAAACTAGGATGTGCTTCTAAAGAAATAAATATTGCTCCTATGGGGAGATTTGCTTCCATGGACAAAATATATTAATTTGAAATTACATGTTTTGTTTTACAATTATATGTAATTGCTTCGTTGACCATCACCGTGCTTCTATGCATGATGCCGCCCTCGACAAATCATATCTTTTAGAAGACGACTAATGACAATTCTTTTTATTGATTCTGCTACTTGCTTCCTATACTCTACGTGTTTACTTCGATACAATAAAAAGTGGCTTCTAGGTTTCCATTTTGCTCCATATAGCCACAATGCGTACTGCACCAAGTGATGGTCACGATATGCTTCCTTCTGATGGTGGTCGTGCTTCATTATGATTGGATCATTGATGTCTACTACACGCTTTTAATCTTGTACACTTTGTTGGGCCTCCAAGCGCAGAGGTTTGTAGGACAGCAACAAATTTCCCTTAAGTGAGTAACCCAAGGTTTATCGAATCCACGAGAGGAAGAGGTTGAACGTATCCTCTCTCAAGCAACCCTGCAATTAAGATAAAAAACTCTCTTCTGTCCCCAACACACCTAATACAATGGCTAATTGTATAGGCGCACTAGTTCGGCGAAGAGATGGTAAAATGCAAGCGATATAATTGGTAAAAGGTGATTTTGTAATTCTGTAACAATAATGGCAGCAAGCGAACAAGTGACAAAAGTGACTTAAAACGGTGATTCAATGCTTGGAAACAAGGCTTAGGCTTCATACTTTCACTAGTAACTAACTGTCACATCATTAATATAATTAAACACATGATATTTCCCACAAAAACATATGCAAAGTAGACGTTACTCAGAGATCATTCTTTCGTGTACCAAATAGGATGAGAATTGCGTAGGGCTACAAAAATACACCTTAAAGTTCGTATTCCACATCTATGGACACTTCATGTTGTCACTATCTGCATCCAATGATAGTACTAACAAACACCACAACCTACGTCTTGAATAGTCTCTTTCTAATACATCCACGATACCCACACCGTCACCGAGGCACCATGGAGATTATACTAAACACAAGTATCAAAAAACCTTATGATCTATTCAACTCAACAATAATAAAGAACAAACTCATGATGAAGATCTCTCTAAGCTATTATCACAGAGTCACACATGGCACACACACTGTCACCGAGGCACCGTGATCACAACGGTGACTTCCGAACTCATACTAGATAACATCACTTGAGAAACATCATATCCATTACATAATCATCTATTCAATTATGTTAATAAACCTCATGATCACAACGAAGATCACATCATGGAAGAGAGAGATACCACATAGCTACTTGCACAAGCCTCAGCCCCGACGAGGGACTACTCCCTCCTCATCGCGGGAAGCAGCGGTGTCGATGGAGATGGCTTCCGGAAGTCAATACTCGTCCCAGCAGGGTGCCGGAGCAGGATAAATCTGGCTCCCGAAACTTGTCGGCGATGGCGGGGGAGCTCTGTTCTGCTTCTAGGCAAATCCTTCAGGGGTCGTGAGTTTTAGGTCACGAATTAATTTATAAGAATTGAAGGGGGACGAGGCGACGCCCGAGTGGTAGGGGCGACCCCTGGCCGCGGGTGGGCCCTAGGCCGCGGCCAGCACCCGCCCCTGGGCTGTGGGCTGCCCCCAGGGTCGCCCTTCTGGCTCGGGTCTTCATTTGTCCAATAAAAAATCCCCGTAAATTTTCGTCCAATTCCGAGAATATTTCCAGAAGTAACTTTCTGCAAGAAAAACATGACAAAAACAGGAAACTGGCACTAGGCATCTTGTCAATAGGTTAGTTCAATAAAATGCCTCAAAATGATATAATAAGATAGTAGAAACACGTGATATTGATGTAAAACAAGCATGGAACAATAAAAAATTATTGATACGTTTGACACGTATCAATCAAGCGTCCTTCCGACGGTAGCCGTGCTTCCTTCATATGGTGGTCATGCTACTTCCCAACCGGTGGTTGTGCTAACTTCATAATGTGGTTGTGAATCTTTCAGAAGCACCGGCCGATTGCACTGGCTGATTTCAACCATACTTTCTTGGTGGTCGTGCTTCCTTAATATTGCGGTTGTGCTTCATTCATGTGGTGGACATGCTTCATAAGGATGGTGGTTGAGCTTCCTACCGCGGTTGAACAGTCAACTAGAGTGTCGCGGCGACGCAGGAGATGCAATCCTCGACATGATCGCACATGATACTAAGGAGGTGGTTGTCCACGACGCCCTGTCGATGATCTATTGATGGTGAAACAATCGAGGTGACTGGTAGATCAGGTCGCTGGGGCACATCAACGTGGCGGAAGCTAGGATAATATGTTCCCCTGAAACAAATATAAGAAGCATGAGCTTGGAATCAAATCCATCTGCATATACATGAAACCTAGGAAGCATGGATGACACGAAGCAAAATTTCAATGCTATCGCCAGTTGGTGAGATGAGGATGCGAGATGCTCCTTAATGAAGTCGATGCTCCTTGATGAAGTCGAATCATCACTGATTAATATATTGGGAAGCATGTAACAGCTACAGATTACATGATTGTATACAGAAGCAATCAATCCATATTGAGGAAATAAATAAATACTAATGGAGAAGCAAAAGCAAGAAAAGCAAAACAAAATGAATGTAGAAGTATTCATAGTTGAAAAGCATAATAATTCATTGTTGAAAAGTAGAATAATTCATTGTTGAAAGAAAATCAAAAAGGAAGAAGCATGGTTATATGCTGCAAACTATGTATACCAAAGAAAAACATATAGTATACATAGGAAACATGGATAATGCGAAGCACGAGATCATCTCGACATAAATCATTTGTATCAGAAGCATTGCAATTTGAAATTGGAAGCATTGATATTTCTTAGAGCATAACGAATGATTTATCAATGCACATCATTTATGTTGGAAACATATAGATTTCACCTTGAACCGTGAGCGTTGGAAGCAGCCTACCGCCTGCAGGCCGGAGTCAATCGTTGACAAGTTTGAAGCATAACAAAATCAATGTAAAAACATACAAATTCGAATAGAAGAATATATCATTTTTTGCCACTAAAATTTATCTTTACATGTATCCAACTTCATCAACATCAGTATAAGACTTGGGAAGCATGCGTGAAGCCAAGAACAGAAGCATGCATATCAGTATATGCCACTCGCCCAGCAAAACAGTACAATACGTACATGGAAGCAGAGAATCTTGAGAAGCATGATTCGGCTAGTGAATCTTGAGATTTTTTATTTTTTGCCTCGGCATGGTCATTACTACTCTTAACGTACATACATCTAAAAACCAAGCAGATGCAAGATATAACCACATATTGGTTAAAGGAATCGGGTGTATGTCGCACAAGGTGCGTCACGTGTGGAGCCAGACACGGGGGACACGCCTTCTACGAGTGCGTCTTCAGGTGAAGTTAGCAGTAACTGAGTTGTGACCTGCGTGTCACCTAGGTAGTGGATGTCAGCTGCGCCTGACGGGTGTTTAAGAGTCCTAGGGATCGGAGAAGGAAGGCAGGAAGGAATTGGTCACTTCTGTATCACCGTCTCTTTCCTCTCCTCCCCAAACTACTCACCTCTCATGTGTATCTCGAATTGAAACCTGAACTCCATTGTTGTACCATGGTTTGGTGATCTATATCATACACCGGGACACAACAGTTGGTATCAGAGGCTTCGTTTCGATCCGACACGCCGCTCATACTCTCTAGATCTTGACCCGTAATTTGACTGAGAAGGTAGCTGGTTGCTCTCGAGCGATTCGGCACAAAATCCTGATCAGCGTTGGTCGATTCGGAGGAGCAGGTCGCGACGGCACCGTTCAAGCCGAGTGCCCAAGTCCGCCACACCATCTCAGCGATGGAGGCCATGGAAGCACGCTTACTGGAGAGGCTGAACAAGTTGGACGGCATAGCGGATCACGTCTTGGAATTGGGGGAAAAACTCGATCTACAGGCGGAGCGCTTAGATCAGCTGCAGATGAAGGTAGATCTGTCAATGGAGAAGTTGGGGAAGTTAGAGGCAGACCAGATCTCATCGATGCGTGCAGCGGAGTTGCCGGGAAAGGTGCAAGCACCAGAGAATCATCACCAGGCTGCACCACCTCCAGCACCGGGGGACGGCATCATAGGTCCTCGCCCAGCGAGCGCTCCACAATTGCAGGTAACGCCCTTCCGAGCTTCGTGCCTCGACTCACCAGGGAGTTCCCAGCAACAGGAGCATGTGCGTTTCACTGATGTATCTGAGGAGGCACCGACGAGGCGACAGTGGATGCCGCGCATGGATTTTCCTCGTTTTGATGGCACGGATGCAAGCATTTGGGTAGGCACTTGCAAAACCTTCTTCACGCTATACCAGATTGCACCCGGGTTTCAGGTGTCAGCGGCCACTATGTATTTATCTGAATCTGCGGCTCATTGGTATCATGCGTTCAAGCGCACACACGAGCGTTTGACATGGGAACAATTCAGACAGGCTGTGTTGCTTGAGTTTGACATGGACACACACCGAGTCAAGATGAAAGAGTTGCAGCAACTCAGACATACTGGCATAGTAGCAGAGTATCGCCGTCAGTTTTGATCGTCTGGTTTACAATATCAAGTTGTATGATCCGTCCACGGGGGGCATTATGTTGGTCACTCAATTTTTCCTGGGTTTGAAGGATGATATACGAGCTGCAGTGGAGTCACAGTTGCCTAACACGGTGCAGAAAGCAACTCTGATGGCATCGGTGCATGAAAGTATTTCTGAGAGCCAGAAGGCTGCGGCCAAGCCGGGTAAACAATTTTCTGCTTCGAACTGGAGAGAGACCAAAGGTAAATTTGCACAAGGAGACATCTGGAAAGCTCAGCAACTGAAAGATTATCGAAGAGTCAATGGGTTGTGTTACAAATGTGGGGAGAAGTACACCCCGGGGCATCAATGTGCACACACAGCAACAACAACTCAGTTGAAGGCAATGCAATTTGATCAAGCTGAATTCCTATCAGATGAAATATTGGAAGTCGTCACAGGATTGGAGACATTGACTTTAGAGGATTGAGAGCAGCTTTCCTTGCATGCATTGAGTGGAGCTGAGAATGCAAACACAATTAGACTTCCAGCAGTGATCAATGATCAGTCAATGCTCATGCTGGTGGATTCTGGGAGCACAACCAGCTTTGTGGACCAAATAATGGTGAGCAAGCTCGAATTGATACCACAATCACGTAGCCCAGTCTTTGTTAAGGTGGCCAATGGAGACAAGTTGCTGTGTAATAGTGTGGTGAAGGATTTCACTTGGTACACTCAGGGGATCAAGTTCACCCATGACATGCATGTGCTGGACATGGGAGGATATGATGCAGTGTTGGGGATTGACTGGTTACAGAAATTCAGACCAATGAATTGTGATTGGATAGCAAAATGAATTGAATTCCAATACATGGGCAGTTTGGTTAGGTTGCAGGGAGTTGTGCATAAACCCCAGGATCATTTGACAGAAATCTCAGTGGAACAAGTTATCTAGTTACACAATAGGAATGAGCTGTGGGCCATAGCAATGTTGGAGACCAATTTGAAGGTGTCAACTTTACCTGTGCCAGATTCAGTGCAAGAATTGATACAGCAGTTCCGGTCCATATTTCAAGAACCCACTGAGTTACCTCCCTCAAGATCATTTGATCATGCAATTACCCTGTTACGAGGCACTGCTCCCATCAATGCCAGGCCATATAGATACTCTCCATTCCAAAAGGACGAGATTGAGAGACAAGTGGCTGAGATGCTCAAAACTGGAATTATAACTGCAAGTGTCAGTCCATTTGCATCCCCCGTCCTGTTGGTGAAAAAGAAAGATGGACAATGGAGATTTTGCATTGACTATCGAAAGCTCAACAAGTGCATAGTTAAGAATAAGTTTCCGATGCCAGTGATTGACGAGTTGCTCGATGAACTAGCTGGTACCAAATACTTTTCAAAACTGGACCTGCGGAGTGGCTACCATCAGATTCGAATGGTGGAGAAGGATGAGGAGAAAACGGCTTTCAAAACTCATCATGGACACTTTCAATTTCGAGTTATGCCTTTTGGTCTAACCAATGCGCCGGCGACCTTTCAATGTGTCATTCCATTTTCTCAGGCTACATTAGGAAATTCATTTTGGTTTTCATGGACGATATCCTGGTATACAGCAAGTCTCTGTCTGAGCACTTAGAACATCTGAAGGTAGTGTTTCAAATTCTACAGCAGAACAACTTGTATGTCAAGCTGAGCAAGTGCCAGTTTGCTGCCACACAATTAGAGTATTTGGGACATATTATTTCAGAGAAAGGGGTGGCAACGAACAAGTCAAAAATCGAAGCCATGCTGCACTGGCCAGCACCCACAAACTTGACTGAACTGAGGGGCTGGCTGGGTTTCACTGGATACTACCGAAAACATGTCAAGGACTATGGAATTTTGGCCAAACCTTTGACAAACCTTCTCCAACAACACAAAGCCTTTGTATGGACAGAGGCAGCACAACAAGTATTTGACAAACTCAAACAGGCCATGATCAACACACCAGTGTTGGCTTTACCAGATTTTTCTTTGCCATTTGTCATAGAAATTGACGCTTGTGATGAGGGGATTGGAGCGGTGTTGCTGCAACAGGGCCATCCCGTGGCTTATCTTAGCAGAGCATTGGGGGTAAACAACAAGCAGCTACCTATTTATGAGAAAGAGTTTATGGCCATTATGATGGCAGTGGATAAGTGGGCGTCCATACCTCCAGAGGACACCATTTGTGATCAAAACTGATCATAAGAGTTTATGTTGTTTGGATGATCAAGTGCTTCACACTAAATTGCAACGGAAAGCAATGACTAAGCTAATTGGGTTGCAATACAAGTTCCAGTATAACAAAGGTAGTAACAATGTACCTGCTGATGCATTGTCTCGAATTGGCCACAAAATGTCTGTGCAGGCAGTTTCTGTGGTGCAACCAGTGTGGCAATGTACCTTCTCCGATCCTAGGGATCGGAGAAGGAAGGCAGGAAGGAATTGGTCACTTCTATATCCCCGTCTCTTTCCTCTCCTCCCCAAACTACTCACCTGTCATGTGTATCTCGAATTGAAACCTGAACTCCATTGTTGTACCATGGTTTGGTGATCTATATCATACACCGGGACACAACAGTGTAAAAGTAGATATTGAGGCAATGGAGATGGTGACCGTGAGCGGTGGGCTCATCTGGTTCTTAGTTGGCTGGAGTGGATCCTTACAGCTCGATTGTGTCGCCTCTGGACATGAACAGCGGCGAGGCAGTTAGTGCCGTCCCGGAGACACCTCCCCGCGGCGGAGCAGATCGACGAGCAGGGTCATGGAGGCAGCGCGGAGACCAGATCGGCGGCGCGCGGGTCGCGGGCGAGCCAGCGACGGGGCGCGCGTGTCGCTGTCTCGCGTGGGCAGCACAGATCGAAGAGGGAGCCGGGAATAAGCGGAGTGATTTGGGGATTTTTCTGTAACGGATCGTCTTAACCGGGATTTGGTACCGCGGGTTTAACTACGAAAAAAGGAGAAAATCGAGTCCGTCCAATGAAGACAAGATTAACGGCGTTGGAGCAGTCCGAAGGTTTGTTTCCCATCGGCCTCAGATAGTTAGTATCCTAATTAATAAGGAGTTATTACAAACTGGACTACTCTCGCAGCATCAAATCTCTCAGAGCCGAAAATTATGATACATTTTGAGAAAATGAAACTTTCATTGAAGAAAAGCATTTGGCACCCGCGGTTACCCAATGTTTCATTTCCTTCATAATCTTATAGAAAACCACCATAGGGCGGGAGGCGGCGTTTTGGGTCGTATGACCAGCTAGTCATACTATCTGGAGCGTTCATTAGGACATTGGGATGTGTTCGTGTCAGATGTTGCAGGCTTTGGTGACTTTCTAAAATTACCGTATTGGGGAGTACGAGCATTGATGTAGACATTTAAGCAACCATTTAATGAGAGCCAGTACAGCAGAACGTCCACGCTGATGCGGTGCAGGTATTTAACAAACTAAATGTAGCGTTGGTCCATAATTTTTCGCCGTCAACCTCTTACACGGTATCCATTTCAGCCAGTGCAAGGGTAGTGGACTAGATGCTCTCACTGTGGAAAAATAAATTCATATTAAAAAATTATGGAAAAATATCGGTTGTACATCTAGATATTTTTATTTCCGCACACAAAGTTCTGTAGAAAATTATATTTTTTGGGGCCTGTGTAAAAAAAGACCAAAAATGTTTTGTGAAAATTCATTTTTGGAACACAAAAATTTATCATTTTTATACAAACCATACAAAATGTTATTTTTTTTCCTCAAAAGTTTGTGCGATAAATACAAAATGTTCATATGTAAACCTAAAAGTAGTTTCGGAGTTTTTTAACATTTAATATTAAAATGCATTTCCCATAATAAGATTAGATGTCCCATGAGTCAAAACAATGTGTCCTTACTATGCTCATGTTTTTAAAAATGTTTTCAAAACACATTTTGTAATGTCAAAACATCAGGCAAAAAAATGTCACGACTACATATTGACGTTATATATGCTCACAAAGTCGTTTAACCAAAAATCAATATTTTTGTGCCGTGTGTAGAAATGATAAAATTTGATGCTAAAAAGACTTTTCAAGAGACATCATTTTATTTTATTTTACATAGTCAACAAAAAATTGTCAGTTTACGAGAAAATTGGCATGCCCACATGAAACGCCGAGGCGCATGCACCAAACAAATTTTCATAAATTTTTAACACTTCAAGATATTTTTTCTGTTGGTGGGAGCATATGCTTCCATGTATTGAATTGGATTTCCTCGTCGGAGCGTGATGTTTTGATACCCGGTAGCATATGCTTCTGTTTTTTAAATTGTTTTGTAAAGACATGTCGACATGTCAAAACACTCGGACAAAAATTGTCACGACTACGTCTTGACATTCTATGGTCATAAAGACGTTGCAGCAAAACCCAATTTTTTTAATGTCGTGTATAAAAAGATAAAATACGATGCTAAAAAAGTATTTTTATTACGAGACATCTTTTTGTCTTTTTACATAACCAGCAGAAATGTCGTGAAACTTGGCGCGCCAACATGAAATGCCGAGACGTATGCCGGTACACGCTAAATGTTTGTTCATATTCTTTTAACATTTTAAGATTTTCTTTTTCCAATGGCAGGAGCATATGCTCCGTGTGCCGAATTGAATTTTCTCGTCCTAGCGTAATGTTTTCGCACCCGGTAGCATATGCTCCATGTGTCGAATTGAATCTTCTCACCCAATAGCATATGCTCGTTTTTAAAAGTATTTTATAAACACATTTTGAAATGTGAGTTTGTTTAGGCCTATAGTTGGGTGGTAGGTGTACATGCAGGTGACACCATTAATTCTGTGGAGTAGTTTCGACGGTAGCCGGTACATAAAAAGTGCTCTCCATCTTGTTCCGTGAAGAGGATTGCTGGGCCGTGGTGCATAATGTGAGCTGCAGCTGTGGGACCGATCTCTGGCATATACAGTACATACTTTGCGAATACATGTGGGAATACACCTGGTGGTGGGAGATCACGAGGCAAAATGATGGTACAGATGATGTGATCATCTGGACCTACAAGCCAATACTGATTTCCGCATAGGGCGGCTCTTATTTGTTTCGGAACACCTGTACATTTCGTTCATGCCAAATCTCCTAAGAGGTGAGGAGAGTGAGTCACACACAATGACCTTGTGGTTTGGGGCAGAAGAGCGGATCATGCCAAGCCACCATTTTTTTTAGAGGTTTTGTTGGCCAGTGATAGAAATCGATGATGTAGAGACCAAGCCAATCTTTAGAAGGACCTAAGCATAGTGGTTTAGCGGCAATGCGCGAATAGGTGGTCGACAAACTGCGCGGATCTTTGGCAAAGAGGACAAAGGTCGCAATCTGGCCATCATCTTTTCTCAAGCTGGTTTGCCTTTCAAAACCTATTTTGGAGCGCAAGCCACGCTAAGAATTTGATTTTGGGAGGCGCCCATGCATATTTTCCAAACCACTCATGCATATTTGGCAAAGAGGACAAACCACTTATTCGTGTTGTAGTGTATATAAACTGAGGCTGTCGAGTATTGACCGTTTGCCGTGAGCTTCCAAGTGATGCCATCCGCGACCTCATCCTCATGGTGGGTGCTTTGAAGTTGGATTCAAAGATCGACGAATTGCTCCATGTGAGCAAAGGAGAGGTCCTCAGTTTCAACAGCAACTGTCTGAACGTGAGGGCTTGTGTTTTGTGATTCCTCACATTCCCAGCATGCTGCTGGCTGGTATGTAACTATAGTCTCTATATTAGCACGAAGGGAGTAGCTTAGATAGGTAGAAGCTTGCTATAGCTAGGAAGAAGATTGTGTAAGAAGTGGATATATTTATTGAGCTAGGTCCGATGCATGCATGGACGCACATCGTCCTTTGAAAAGGGGAGGTCGGTGAGTGCATTTGCGTATCCTTTGAAACCCGAGTTAAAACTCTCGTAGTATTCCTGTTCAAGAGAAAACTTATCGTAGTATCTAGCTAGTAAAATGTCCCATTTATGTGCTTAATTTAGTTCTCTCATAAATTAAATCAAAGGATAGTATGTGCACAATGATGTGGGTTCACTAGTGGAAAAAAGCCTTTAGTCCCGGGTCCAGAGGGTCCTTTAGTCCCGGTTGCGCAATCGGGACTAACGGCCCAAACCTTTAGTCTCGGTTGTGTTACGAACCGGGACTAAAGGGTCTCCACGTGGCCGCTGTCGAGCGTCCGGGGTCGGAGACCCTTTAGTCCCGGTTGGTAATACCAACCGGGTCTGCACGCTGGGTTTTAGGGTTTAGGGGTTCTTTTACTGTTTTTCGTTTCAATTTTTTTCATTTATTGTTTTCCATTTTAGTGTTACAGTTTTGCATTTAATTCGACAGTACTACATATATACAACAAATAAGAAACCATTACACAACATCGTCATAAATATAAGATCAAAGTGTGACCTATTTCTTCGTCCTTGCAGTCGAACCTATTACATATATAGTACCATATATATATACAATATCTCTTACGATCCCTACTTGTAGGGATGAAATTCTCCGTCTTTAGATATGAAATGTTCTAGTAAGAATACCGCCAACTCCTCTTTAATTGCTCGCACGCGTTCCTTTGGTAAAATAAATTGCATATAAAACAAATAAACTACCAAAGTGCATTACACAACTAACATAGAATTTGAGCAAAACTAACTTAGGCATTTCATCAAACACCTAGCGAGCAATACCAATGAAATGAGGAGCAAAACTAGCAATGGGATGAACTCGAGCTCCGGGAGGATGAAGTTTCTAACCTATTACAACCTTTAGATAGATGGGGCGCCCTTAATGTTGACAAATCGTGAAAAAAAATTGGATGAATTCGAGCTCGGGGAGGAGATAGAGGAGAAAAATGGTGATGAACTCGAGCTCCTCGGGCAGGAAGAAGGTGATATAGTGAGAGTGGGCCTTTAGTCCCGGTTCGTACTACAAACCGGGACTAAAGGGTTCATCTTTAGTCCTGGTTTGTAATACGAACCGGGACTAAAGGGTTCTCACCTCGGGGGCTGCCGGCCGCAGACCTTTAGTCCTGGTTCGTAGCTGGAACCGGGACTAAAGGGTAGCTTCGAACCGGGACGAAAGCCGCAGCGGCGTCCTGGCAGTTTGAACCGGGACTAAAGGTCACATCTGTCCCGGTTCAAATTGTGACCGGGACAAAGTCTCGGACAAAAGCCTGTTTTTCTACCAGTGGTTAGAGGAAGGAGAAGGCGGAGTTCTCTTCCTGAGACAGTTCGTCGGCCTCCTCTACAACGGCCTATTGCCTTTTTCGGGTATAAACATTGTTCATCGGAACAAACTATGAAAATATACTACACGAGTCCATGTCCAAAGGAGTACGTACTATTTGCGCATTTTGTATTGTTCCTCATATGACGAACACTTTCTTGCTGATCAGGCGTGATACTTGTCTAGTTATGAGTGTAAGTCCTAATAACTTGACGGGGCGACTCCCCCGCGTCCCCCCGCCTAGGGTTCCGCCCGGCCGCCGGCGGCGGCGCCGCCTTCCCTCCCACCCCTCCCCCCTCCCTCCCCAGCGCGTCCGTCGCCCCCCGTGGTGGCGGCGCGCTCCCCGGCCTCCCCCTCTCTCTGCCCCCGCCCCTGCTCTTCCCGTCGCCGCCGCCGGCAGAGGTCGCCGGGCGAGGCCCACGCGGCGCCGATGGCGGAGGCCTGCCCTTCCCCGCGCTCGAGTGGGTGGAGACGGGGCTCTCCCGCCTGGCGTCGGTGCAACTCGGGTGGCGGTGGCCCGACTCTGGCCGGACGGTGGCTTCATGATGGCGGCATTCTCCGGGCGGCGGGGCGGCGCAGCACGGCGACGACGGCACGCAGCGGGACAGCGCGGCTCCATGGCCCAGATCGGGGCCCTTGGGGTCTCATCTGGGTCGGACCGGGCCGGACTGCAGCGTGATCTGCAGCGGTCTGCATAGGTAGAGGATGCAGGGGGCAGCGGCATGGCGGCCGTCCTGTTGTGGCGTGGCGGCGAGCTTCACGGGCCCGTTCCGGGCCCGGTCGGACCCTATTAGGACTGGTGTGCCCTTGCGGGGGCTTTACGGGCTCGTCGGGCCCGGCCGGACCTAACGGGGACTGGTGTGCTTTGTAGCCACGTCCGGTCGACTACCGTCTCTGGCGGTGGAGGTTGTTCCCTCCCGCTCGGCCGTGGTTCTGTTGACCCCAGTATCTACTCCTTGCTTCTGTCTTGCAGTCGTCGTGATGGTTACCGTGGTGAGACGACGATGGTGGCTTCGTTACTGTGGAGGCGCATGTTGGTGGGCGGTTAGTCAGGTGGTCTCGAGGCCTTGTCCTCGTGGGCTCCTATGCTACGGTCCGTCCGAGGAAGTGGATAGGGTTTTTCGGGAGAAATCCTTGCGGGCACGGCCGGCACCGACGCGGTGCCGCCTCTGGGTGGCATCATCCTTCCTGAAGGGTGTCGTGGCTACCCTTCGTCCTCTTCCCTCGAGGTGCCGGGGGAAATCCTAGGGCCAGTGCACTGGTCCGGGCAGCAGCGGACGCTCTCCTTCTTGAAGGTGCTGCTTGGTACTCGACGGTTCGGCGCTAGGAGTGTGGTGGTACTTCTTCGGAGGGCGCAACGGTCGCGGGTCACCGTCGTTTAGTCGATCCGCCTATGTCTCCATGTTTTTTCTTCTTTTCTGTTCTTTGAGTTTGTGTGTGCTGCTGCCCCAGCTTTATGGTGTTGCGTTTGTATCGCTAGATGTTTGGTGGTTGTGCTTTATTTATAAAGCGGGACGAAAGCCTGTTTCGAGGATACTTGTCTAGTTATATGGCGAGAGCAAGGCCGGTGGGTGCCACATTATCTATTCACCTACTAATTCTACAAACTGACATGATCTCCTCATGAAAATTAATTTTTTGGACGATTATGCACAAATGATCTTACCCACCGTGTAAAGTGATGTGTGCCATTAAAGCTCAACTTTTTTCTTACTACATACTTGTCCAAATGGTCATATTTTCAAGAACTATAGGAACTATACTAACGTCCCTACATGCAGTGGTAGTTCCAGAAAATCCATTCCCGTGGGGCCAATATCTACTTAATCTTTCATATTTTTGGGGGTGCATGACAGCATGAGCGCAAATTTTTGAAAACGTGTGATGCTAGTTTTGTTTCAGATAAAATGCAAAAACTTTGTGTTTTGATTATTGATAGAAGAGAGGTTTAGTAGAAGTCCAGAGGCCTACACTGGAGAAACAACTCAGCGCGCTCCTAGAAGCTAGTGATATTGAGCCGCGCCTCGTCAAAGGTGACTGCGTTGCTTACAGTTCCACCATGCCATGAGCATTATCAACGTAGATGTGCGAGAGGGCAAATCGGGGATCAAACTAGCACCAAACGCGTCTAGTGTTATTTACCTTTAGTTCGCGATGACTATATATTCACTAGTAGAAAAATGGTCTTTGGGAAAGACAGAAAAAGGCATTAAGCCCGGTTCCCATACAAACCGGGACCAATGCCTAGCATTGGTCCCGGTTCGAGTTGCCAGGAGCCCATGGAGTATTGGTCCCGGTTCGGTTGGGGACAGTAGTCCCGGTTCGTGGCACGAACCGGGACGAAAGCTGTCGCGGAGGCTTTGGTCCCGGTTCGTGGCACGAACCAGGACCAATGCCCCTCCCCTGCCTATATGTACGTAACCCCCCCCCCCCCCTCTTCTCTCCTCTGTTATTTTTTTACTTGGATTGGTGGGAAGTGGGTGCTAGTTTTTTTTTTTTTTGCCACGCACAAGATGTGTTCGATGAAATGCCCGAACCACACTTAAGTTCACACAAAATAATATCCTCGACCGAGGTTAGCAACTTTATCCTTTTCATCTATAATTGATACAGAAATATTGCATGTGTCGATGTACTGTGGTCATTTCAGTATTCAATATGTTATTCTAATTGTATTTGATAACTTAATTATATGATATGCAGATGGATGAACGGCAGCGATGGATGTACGGCGACCGACGCAGTTCTGATTTTATTGCAGGCCTGCATAAATTTATCCATGTGGCTGAGGCAAACAAATATGATGGTTTTATGCCTTGTCCATGTGTGGACTGTCGGAACGTTAAGTAGCACTCTTCCTCGAGAACCCTTCAAGGCCACCTGCTTCGGAGAGGTTTCATGCCCAGCTATAATTGTTGGACCAAGCACGGAGAAAGAGAGGTTATGATGGAAGACAATGAAAAAAAAAGGATGATGAGAACTATCCTATGTTCCCTGAAGAATACGGTGATACTGCGATGGAAGACAATGAAGAAGAAGGAGGTGAAGAACAACGGGCGTCAGATGAGCCCGATGATGGTCTTGGTCGGGTCATTTCTGATGCAAAACGAGAATGTGATACAGAAAAGGAGAAGCTGAAGTTGGAGGCCATGCTAGAGGATCACAAAAAGTTGTTGTACCCAAATTGCGAAGATGGCAGCACAAAGCTCGGTACCACACTGGAATTGCTGAAATGGAAGGCAGAGACTGGTTTATCTGACAAGAGATTTGAGAAGTTATTGAAAATAATGAAGCCGAAGCTTCCAAAGGATAACGAATTGCCCGAGACTACGTACGAAGCAAAGAAGGCTATCTGCCCTCTAGGATTAGATGTGCAGAAGATACATGCATGCATCAATGACTGCATCCTTTACCGCGGTGAGGAGTACGAGAATTTGGATGCATGTCCGGTATGCACTGCACTGCGGTACAAGATCAGACAAGATGACCCTGGATGTTGAGGGCGATGACGAACCCCCCAGGAAGAGGATTCCAGCTAAGGTTATGTGGTATGCTCCTATAATACCACGGTTGAAACGTATGTTCAGAAACAAAGAGCATGACAGGTTGTTACGATGGCACAAAGAAGAGCGTAAGAAAGACGGGAAGTTGAGACACCCCGCCGATGGGTCGCAGTGGAGAAAATCGAGAGAGAGTTCTCGGACTTTGCAAGTGACGCAAGAAACTTATGGTTTGGTCTAAGTACAGACGGTATGAATCCTTTTGGGGAGCAGAGCTGCAGTCACAGCACCTGGTCCGTGAATCTATGTATCTACAACCTTCCTTCTTGGTTGTGCATGAAGCGAAAGTTCATTATGATGCCCGTTCTCATCCAAGGCCCGAAGCAACCCGGCAACAACATTGATGTGTACCTAAGGCCATTAGTTGATGAACTTTTACAGTTGTGGGCCATACCAGGTGTACGTGTGTGGGATAAGCACAAACAGATGGAATTTGACCTACGAGCGTTGCTGTTCGTAACCATCAATGATTGGCCTGCTCTTAGTAACATTTCAGGACAGTCAAACAAGGGATACAACGCATGCATGCACTGTTTAGATAAGACTAAAGGTACATATTTGGAAAAATGTAAAAAGATCGTGTACCTGGGGTGTCGTCAATTTCTTCCAGGCAGTCATCCCGTAAGAAAGAAAGGCAAGCATTTCAAAGGTGAGACAGATCACCGGAAGAAGCCTAACCTCCCTGATGGTGATGCTATATTTGGTATGGTCAAGGACATAGAAGTAATCTTTGGAAAAGGTCCTGGCAGTCAATCTGTTCTGAAAGACGTCGCTACCGGACATGCGCCCATGTGGAAGAAGAAATCTATATTTTGGGAGCTACCCTATTGGAAAGTCCTAGAGGTACGGTCTTCAATCGACATGATGCACGTGACAAAGAATATTTGCGTGAACCTGCTAGGCTTCCTCGGCATGTATAGGAAGACAAAAGATACACCGGAAGCTCGGCATGTATGGGAAGACAAAAGATACACCGGAAGCAAGGGAGTACCAGCAGCGTATGAAAGACCCAAACAACAAGCATACGGATAAAGGGCGTCATTACTTAAGCAGCTACGCTCTTACGAAAGCAGAGAAGGAAATATTTTTTGAATGCCTGAGCAGTATCAAGGTCCCGGCTGGCTTCTCGTCAAATATAAAGGGAATAATAAATATGGCAGATAAAAAATTCCAAAACCTGAAGTCTCATGATTGCCACGTGATTATGACGCAGTTGCTTCCGATTGCATTGAGGGGGCTTCTATCGGAAAATGTTCGAGTACCCATTGTGAAGCTATGTGCATTTCTCAATGCAATATCTCAGAAGGTAATCGATCAAGAAAGTATGACAAGGTTACAGAAGGATGTGGCCTAATGTCTTGTTAGTTTTGAGTTGGTGTTCCCCCCATCATTTTTCAATATTATGACGCATCTCCTGGTTCACCTAGTCGACGAGATTGCAATTCTCGGTCCTGTATTTCTACACAATATGTTCCCCTTCGAGAGGTTCATGGGAGTCTTGAAAAATATGTTCATAACTGTGCTAGGCCAGAAGGAAGCATCTCCAAAGGCTATGGAACAGAGGAGGTCATTGAGTTTTGTGTTGACTTTATTCCCGACATTAAGTCGATTGGTCTTCCTGAATCGCGGCATGAGGGGAGACTTAGTGGAAAAGGCACGCTAGGAAAGAAAGCAATGATATGTAGGGACGAGCATTCTTTCACTCAAGCACACTACACAGTTCTACAAAGTTCCACCTTCGTGGCTCCGTATATCGAGGTACACAAGAATATTGTATGCTCCAAAAACCCAGGGAAGCCTGACTCCTGGATTAAACAAAAACACATGGAGACTTTCGGCAGTTGGTTGCGATTACATCTCATGAATGACACCGATGTTGGAGATCAACTCTACTTATTGGCCGCGTCACCATCTTCGACTGTATTGACTTTCCAAGGGTACGAGATAAATGGTAATACATTTTACACGATCGCACAAGATAAAAAGAGTACCAACAAAACAGTGGTGTTCGCTTTGATGCAACAGACGAGAATGGACAAAAGTACACATACTATGGTTACATAGAGGAGATATGAGAACTTGACTATGGACCTACTTTTAAGCTCCCTTTGTTTCGGTGCAGTTGGGTCAACATGAATGGAGAAGGGGTAAAGGTAGACCAGCTGTACGGAATGACAACAGTGGATCTCAAGAATCTTGCGTACAGAGACGAACCATTCGTCCTAGCCAATGATGTGGCTCAGGTTTTCTATGTGAAGCACATGAGCTCCAGATTGAAAAAAAAAAGAAAAGATATGGAAACAAATACATCACACGATGAGCCAAAGCGTCACATAGTTCTTTCAGGAAAAAAAAAACATCGTGGGAGTCGAGGACAAGACAGACATGTCAGCAGACTATNAATCGAGAGAGAGTTCTCGGACTTTGCAGGTGACGCAAGAAATTTATGGTTTGGTCTAAGTACAGACGGTATGAATCCTTTTGGGGAGCAGAGCTGCAGTCACAGCACCTGGCCCGTGACTCTATGTATCTACAACCTTCCTCCTTGGTTGTGCATGAAGCGGAAGTTCATTATGATGCCCGTTCTCATCCAAGGCCCGAAGCAACCCGGCAACGACATTGATGTGTACCTAAGGCCATTAGTTGATGAACTTTTGCAGTTGTGGGCCATACCAGGTGTACGTGTGTGGGATGAGCACAAACAGATGGAATTTGACCTACGAGCGTTGCTGTTCGTAACCATCAATGATTGGCCTGCTCTTAGTAACATTTCAGGACAGTCAAACAAGGGATACAATGCATGCACGCACTGTTTAGATAAGACTAAAGGTACATATTTGAAAAAATGTAAGAAGGTCGTGTACCTGGGGTGTCGTCAATTTCTTCCAGCCAATCATCCCGTAAGAAAGAAAGGCAAGCATTTCAAAGGTGAGGCAGATCACCGGAAGAAGCCTAACCTCCCTGATGGTGATGCTATATTTGGTATGGTCAAGGACATAGAAGTAATCTTTGGAAATGGTCCTGGCGGTCAATCTTCCGAAAGACGTCGTTACCGGACACGCCCCATGTGGAAGAAGAAATCTATATTTTGGGAGCTACCTTATTGAAAAGTCCTAGAGGTCCGGTCTTCAATCGACGTGATGCACGTGACAACGAATCTTTGCGTGAACCTGCTAGGCTTCCTCGGCGTGTATGGGAAGACAAAAGATACACCGGAAGCAAGGGAGGACCAGCAACGTATGAAAGACCCAAACAACAAGCATACGGATAAAGGGCGTCATTACTTAAGCAGCTACGCTCTTACGAAAGAATGCCAGAGCAGTATCAAGGTCCCGGCTGGCTTCTCGTCAAATATAAAGGGAATAATAAATATGGTAGATAAAAAATTCCAAAACCTGAAGTCTCATGATTGCCACGTGATTATGACGCAGTTGCTTCGGATTGCATTGAGGGGCTTCTATCGGAAAATGTTCGAGTACCCATTATGAAGCTATGTGCATTTCTCAATGCAATATCTCAGAAGGTAATCGATCAAGAAAGTCTGACAGGGTTACAGAAGGATGTGGTCCAATGTCTTGTTAGTTTTGAGTTGGTGTTCCCCCCATCATTTTTCAATATTATGACGCATCTCCTGGTTCACCTAGTCGACGAGATTGCAATTCTCGGTCCTGTATTTCTACACAATATGTTCCCCTTCGAGAGGTTCATGAGAGTCTTGAAGAAATATATTCATAACCGTGCTAGGCCAGAAGGAAGCATCTCCAAAGGCTATGGAATAGAGGAGGTCATTGAGTTTTGTGTTGATTTATTCCCGACATTAAGTCGATTGGTCTTCCTGAATCACGGCATGAGGGGAGAATTAGTGGAAAAGGCACGCTAGGAAAGAAAGCAATGATATGTAGGGACAGGCATTCTTTCACTCAAGCACACTACACAGTTCTACAAAGTTCCACCTTCATGGCTCCGTATATCGAGGTACACAAGAATATTGTACGCTCCAAAAAACCCAGGGAAGACTGACTCCTGGATTAAACAAAAACACATGGAGACTTTCGGCAGTTGATTGCGATTACATCTCATGAACGACACCGATGTTGGAGATCAACTCTACTTATTGGCCGCGTCACCATCTTCGACTGTATTGACTTTCCAAGGGTACGAGATAAATGGTAATACATTTTACACGATCGCTCAAGATAAAAAGAGTACCAACCAAAACAGTGTGTTCGCTTTGATGCAACAGACGAGAATGGACAAAAGGACACATACTATGGTTACATATAGGAGATATGGGAACTTGACTTTGGACCTACTTTTAAGGTCCCTTTGTTTCGGTGCAGTTGGGTCAACATGAATGGAGAAGGCGTAAAGGTAGACCAGCTGTACGGAATGACAACAGTGGATCTCAAGAATCTTGCGTACAGAGACGAACCATTCGTCCTAGACAATGATGTGGCTCAGGTTTTCTATGTGAAGGACATGAGCTCCAGATCGAAAAAAAGAAAAGATAAGGAAACAATACATCACACGATGAGCCAAAGCGTCACATAGTTCTTTCAGGAAAAAGAAACATCGTGGGAGTCGAGGACAAGACAGACATGTCAGCAGACTATTATAAGTTTGATGAAATTCCGCCCTTCACAGTGAAAACTGACCCAAGCATCCCGTTACATAAAGAAGAAACTCCATGGTTACGGCCGAAGAAGCGATCATAGAGATCATGTCAAATGCATGAGTGTTCTCAAAACTTTTTATGTATGAGTGTTGTCAAATGCATTACACAATATATGTATGATCGAGTGTTCCCAAATGCATTAAACCTTTTATGTAATTTGTATTCGGTCAATTATCTGAAGGATTTCTGTATAGAACAAAACACACGGTTTCACCTGCATACAGCCCAACGGTCGATTATCTGAAGGATTTCTGTATAGATCAGGGGAAATCTTCATCTTTAGTCCCGGTTGGTAGCTGGAACGGGACTAAAGGAGCGTTGATATGTTTGCCTTATCTTCTGCTTCGATCCAACAGCTCACAAGGGCTCGAAAGAAACACACTCTGATCCAACGGCTCACAAGCGTTCGAAGGAAACACACGATCCGTGTGCACACAATCCAACATCTCACAAGCACTCGAAAGAAACACAATTCTGATCCAACGGCTCACAAGCGCTCGAAGGAAATACATGATCCGTGTGCTTCTTCCACCGCTTCCCGCCTTCGTCTTCCCGCAATTTCTCACTATATATGTAGGCTTGGCCGCCATTGCCATATCACATCTAAAATCATATCTGCAACCTCAGGTTTTTGACTTAGGTGTTCTCGGCGACGATGTCCATGTTAGACCAGAGGGGCGATATGCGGGACTGGGCTCCACCGGGCTGGCACTGGGAGGTGCTACCTTCCGGGACACGCAGCTTGGTGAGGAATCCGGGTGACGTCGTCGACCTAGATCTTCTGTGGTGGCAGTCTCGTGGGCCACGCTCGGTGCAGAGGGAGCCGGCCCCCGAGGAGGAGGTACGTCGCCGTATTAGGGAGGAGTATGAGCACGTCCGTCGCTACATGTATCTATTGGATAGGTAGTATGACAGTAGGTGGTCGTTTCTTCAGAGGGTTCCTTCTCACGTGAACTATGACCCTGTGAGGGTTCCTTCTCTTTGGATGCGCAGTGCCGGCGGCTCAGCACCCCGCGGCTCAGGAACCGGTCGAAGTTAGTTTCAGAGTCTGTGATCGCCATTGCAGTTCTCTTGTCTGTGATCGTAGTTTAGGTTACTACTTGCTTTTGAAAACTTGCGACCTAAAGTATCAACTTCCGGAGATGTGTGTGATATTTATGCATATGTATTCACCTCTAATCTCAAACAAATAGATAGAAAAAATAAGGAGAAAAAATAAACAGAAAACATAAGAAAGAAAAAATAAACAGAAAACATAACAAAGAAAAAATAAACAGAAAACATAAGAAAGAAAAAATAAGAGAGAAAAAAACAAAAGCCCATTAGTACCGGTTGTAATATATAGGGTCATGTGGCTGATCCAACACTGGTTTTGCCCATCCGGAAGCTTGCGCATCCGTCTCGCGTCGTCGTGAGCAGCAAATCGACCTTCGATCCAAGCAGCTGCAAGACTTCTCTGATGATCTAACGACCGTCCCAAAAAGTGTTGGGAATGTTGTAGATCATCAGAGCGCCTTGCAGCTGCTTGGATCCGACCGAGGGCATGGCACTTCCACCACCACCACTCCCACCTACTCGGCAATTCATCATTGTGTCACCCTAATCCAGTGGTTGGATTCAACCTACCTGAGGCTTGTGTTTCAACATCGTCGTTGTGTTGTCCTTATTCACCGACCTACAGGAGGTGGCTCCAATGGCTTGGCCGACGAACAAGGACAAACACAATAATGGCAGGGAACATGCCAGCATGTAGGCTAAATCCAACCATTGGGTTCGGTGGCAAAGGTAGATGCTCGTTGTGTGCCGTTCGCTGCAGGGACGTCGCTATTTATAGGTGATTAGAAGGTGTACCTGTGGATGAGGTGGGAGTGCAGATCCAACAGCTCACAAGCCCTCAAAAGAAACACCCCCCTGATCCAACGGCTCACAAGCGCTGAAAGAAACACACGATCCGTATGCTTCTTTAGTCCCGGTTGGTAACACGATCGTGTGCACACGATCCAACAGCTCACAAGCACTCGAAAGAAACCACACTCTGATCCAACGGCTCACAAGCGCTCGAAGGAAACACACGATCCGTGTGCACACGATCCAACAGCTCACAAGCACTCGAAAGAAACACACTCTGATCCAACGGCTCACAAGCGCTCGAAGGAAACACACGATCCGTGTGCACACGATCCAACAGCTCACAAGCACTCGAAAGAAACACAACTCTAATCCAACGGCTCACAAGCGCTCGAAGGAAACACACGATCCGTGTGCTTCTTCAACCGCTTCCCGCCTTCGTCTTCCCACAATTTCTCACTATATATATGTAGGCTTGGCCGCCATTGCCATATCACATCTAAACTCATATCTGCAACCTCATCACTCTTTCATGGCTTCCACCGTACTAACCTACCGTCAGGCGGAGGAGCTTTCCGCCTCGAACTACCCCTGCCCGCCCGGCTACCGCGTCCCCGCCGGCTGGATGCTGAGCGCCGGAGGCGTGCCGATCCCTCCCGTCCCTCAAGTTGTGGCGCGCCAGGCGGCCATCACGAACCACTACTACCTCGAGCTCACACCGGAGCAGCGGATGGATCCGGGCTGGCATCCCGACTACCGCCCGACTTGGGAAGCCTTCTTCATCAATCGGCGTGAGAGGGCGCTCGCCAGGTACGAGGGGGACGGCCCGCCTCCTTCGGACTTCAATGAGGCCGGCCGTCAGCTGTGGTGGGCTGGCCGGACTCTCCAGGGCGTTATGAACTACATCATGGCTGGCGATAACCCCCGCCTGCGCTGCCCTAACATGCAGCCCGGGGGCGCTCACCCGTCGAGGTTCGAGCCACGAGCGCCGTATGAGTACGATGACAACGACGATGACGATGACGGCGACTACGAGTACGAGTATTATAGGCCTAGGCAGGAGTATTACTAAGATTGTTAGGACAACTGATCCACTGTTGTCATTCTGTACCGTATCAAATGCACCGTTGGAGCTCAAATTTAAACACTTTTCATGTTGAAAGTTTAGTGAGATTCAATAATATGGCAAAAATAGATATGAATTAATTCAATAGATATAAATTAAATGAATATATATAAATAGATAGATTACATTTTTATCAACAATTTGATATTTTAATTGCATTTTTCTGATAAACAGATGAAAAAGATTGAATTTATAAGTTTAATTAATGACTTAATGGAGTTCAAATTCCAAATTTTGTAATTAAATGAATTCCCCTATAATCTAAAAAAATGAAATTTTCATAAATAGATAGATTACATTTTTATCTACAATTTGATATTTTAACTGCATTTTTCTGATAAACAGATGAAAAGATATTGAATTTATAAATTTAATTAATGATTAATTAATTTCAAATTCCAAAAATTTTAATTAAATGAATTCACCTCTAATCTCAAAAAAATGAATTTGTCATAAATAGATAGATTACATTTTTTATCAACAATTTGATATTTTAATTGCATTTTTTCTGATAAACATATGAAAAGATATTGAATTTATAAGTTAATGACTTAATTAAGTTCAAATTCCAATAATTTTAATTAAATGAATTCACCTCTAATCTCAAATGAAAATGACAAAATGGTTAATAGTTTCTATAGTTAGAATAATTATTTTAGAAAACCAAAAATGGTTTTGGATTATTTATTCAAATTTAAACACTTTTTATGTTGAAAGTCTTTTCAAATTCAAAACCATTTGAAATTCATATTCAAACACCTTAATAAGAAAAAAGGCAGGAACAACGTTCAGAACTGAAAATTTTCAGGGCATTAAAATTTTCAGGGCATTGGTCCCGGTTCATGCCACGAACCGGGACTAAAGGGTATTTTGGCGCGCGCCTTTTCGGTGCCGCCGAAAATGACCTTTAGGTCCGGTTGGTACCCCCAACCGGGACTAAAGGGTAGGCCTATAGTCCCGGTTGGGGGTACCAACCGGGCCTAAAGACCCTTTGGTCCCGGTTGGGGGTACCAATCGGACCTAAAGGCCTCTACTTTAAACTGCATGCCTCTTCTCCCCCAATTCCCCTCATTTCGCTAAGGACCAGCGCTGCGCAACAGAGATCGACGCCGTCAGGCTGCCGAAATTTGCCACGCCGCTCGCCGTCCGCTCCTCCGGCGCCCGCTCCGCGCCGCCCTCTCCGCCTCTTTCCGCGCTCCTCCACGCGCCCGCGCCGTTCCCCTCCGGCCTCCACCGCGCCCGCGCCGCCCTCCGCCTCCACCGCCCGCGCCGTCCCCTCGGCCTCCACCGCCCCGCCCTCTCTACGCTCCTCCGCGCGCCTGCGCGCCGTTCCCCTCCGGCCTCCACCGCGCCCGCGCCGCCCTCCGCCTCCACCGCCCGCGCCGTCCCCTCCGGCCTCCACCGCGCCCACGCCGCCCTCCACCTCCACCGCGCGCCGCCGTCCCCGGCCTCCGGCCTCCACGCCCGCCGGCCTCCTCCCGAGCCCTTCCTCGGCCGAGGTATAGTTTAGTTTTTTTTTGAATTTAGTTAGTTACTTTTTTTTGAATTTAGTTAGTTTTTTTTAATTTAGTTAGTTAGTTTATTTTTAGTTAGTTAGTAATATAAATTATTAGTTAGTATTTTTTGTTAGTTAGTGCATTAGTAATAGTTAGTAATTTAGTTAGTTAGTTTTAGTTTTAGTTAGTTAGTTTTAAAAAATTTAAAAATTTCAAATAATTGATGGTGGTGTAGTGTAGGTTAGTTAGTTTTAGAAAAATTCAAAAAATTGATAGTTAGTGTAGATTTGGACAGATTTAGGTAGATTTAGAATTTAATTTTAGGTAGATTTTTGAAATTAGATTTAGGTAGATTTTTGGACAGAAATGCTAATTAGAAATTAGGGTTAGTTTTGAAATTTAGGGTTAGTTAAAATAATGGGGGAGAGTGGCAAAAAATTAGGGTTATTTATGATAAATATTTAGTTAGGCTTCATATTTATTTATGATTTTAGGCTTCATATTTGTATAAATAAATATTTATCCAAAATCCAATAATTTTAGGCTTCATATTTATTTGTATGATAGAATTGGATTTGATACAGTTATTTATTTATTTACGATAGAATTGTATAGAATTGGATTTGATACAGTTTGTATGAATTGATGGAATTGATAGAATTATTTGTATGAATTTATGGAATTGAAAGAATTATTTGTATGAATTGATAGAATTGTATACTCTGATGTTTTTAATCGGTGCACCGTGTAATTGGAGCTGTGTACAATTTTGCTCAAGTGATGTTCATGTGAAGTACAATGATATCGAAATGTGTAGTTAGTTAATGATTCCTATTTCGTAGGTGTCATATTATTACTACAATTCAATTTTGTTCCGTTTCAGACAAGATCAAATGCTGAATTGTTTGTCATATATATCACCATGACGACGCTTAGAAACAACGGGCGCAGCAACGCGCGCCTTTCCTTCTAGTACCGGTCCCCGAAATCGAGCCGTTGGGTGCACAAGATTAACGGACAATGTCCTTTCAATTCCTACAAGTTTTCTGAACTACACGGCAGAGACGGCTCCGAAAATAACTTTCGTATTTTGCAGAAACTATGGAACCACACGGCAGAGACGAAAATGAGGAAAATATCCTCGAGGATATGATCCGCGGCGAGGATGACGCAAGTCACTTTCTGAACGACTCCGGTGAGGGGGATGAGTCTCTCAACCGAGGAGACGGCGTCTCCAACGCCTGGGAAGAGGCCGAACTCGGCGTCTCCGATGAGGGAGAAGCCGACAAGGCAGAAGCCGGCGGCTCCGGTGCAACATTGATTATTACAAACTCCGACGAGGTGCATATATATTTATATTAATTAATTTAGCCTCTGTTGTCTATATACACATACTAACGGTCTTTCTTCTTTTAGCCATCCGGATCGAGCAAATCCTCTGTGAGGACGAAACGAGGCCCAACCAAAAAGTTGGAGGACCATCTCTGGTACAGGATCGAAGAAGTCGCTGCAGAGGGCGAACCCATTGCTCCAATTGATGTTAGAACAAAATTTGTGAAGCGATGCGGTGTTGTTGTTAGGGACTACGTCCCGATCACCATCCGAGTATGGAATAAGCCAAGGGATCCTGAAGTTAGCTGGCTCGGCCCCAAAGGCAAAGAACGCCTTTTTGAAAAGATCATGGTTAATTTCACCTTGCCGTTGCCAGAGGTGGATACAGAGGAGGGGGAGCCAGATGAGGAGGAGATGGATGCCCGAAAAAAAAACTCTAGTAGATAAAGTCAAGGCGTGGGCTCTTAAGAAGATGGCCGAGCTATTCAACAAATTTAAGAAAAGATTGTACACTGACTTTATCTTGAAAGATAAAACTCCGGATTTCGATCACGGGTATGAGAAGATAAGAGACTACTGGGAAGATTTTGTGGCGTACAAGAAATCGGAGGAAGCTCAGTCAAAGTCTGCAATAAATAAGGCAAATGCTGCTAAAAAGAAGTACCACCATACTATGGGGCCTGGTGGCTACGCCTGTTCCATGCCTAAGTGGGATAAACTTGAGGCCGACCTGCTGGCTAAAGGGATCGTTCCAGAGCCTATAAAAGAAGGATGGATCGAATGGTCAAGAAATTGGTTTTACGGGCATGGGGGCACATTGGACGCAGAAGGAAAGTGCATATATAACAGAAGACACAAGGATAATCCCCTACTACCCATCGAAGAAATTAGGAAAGCAGTAAAGGATGTTGAAGAGGGACGGTTCCATCCCGATAGAGAGAATGACGAGCTGCAACGTGCCATTGGGAATCCCGAACACGAAGGACGAACATGAGGCACCTCAGGCTCCAAGCCGTCGGTACATGGGTTCCCGCAGAAAGGAAAATATTTCCCGATAGAAGTCATCTGAGGAGAAAGGAAAGGGAGGCATGGGAAGCAAGCGCTGCTACAGACCGGCTGCGTCATATAGAAGAAACAATGAAGCGGCATCAGGATCAAATTGACCGACTTAGCCAGCAAGGCACTGCCGGCCTATCTCAGCAGCACGTTGTAGAAGCTGCAGTCGATGCTACCGACTGTAACAACCCTAACTTGGTTATGAAAAATACGAATAATTTTTTCCACTTTTTGCATTCATGTTTGCACCATGGCATCTCTTTAAATTGTTTGTGGTAACAAACAACAAATGGGAAACAATAAGGAGAGGGAAGCCAAAACCTTCCCAAAACCTTCACACTTGGTTTTCCAAACTATGAAGTAACGCATGTCATGACAGGTGACCATATGGTTCAACAAGTTCCCCAAGTTCACCACTTTGCACAAGAACCAAATGGATGGTTTCCATTTTTGTTTCCTTTCTCCTTAGGCCCTAACATGTGGTTCAAAGCTTTTGTTATTGTGAGCCATGCCACCCTGCTCAAAAGTCTACATATATGTATGGTGAGTTGTATATCTTGGGGAGAAATTCCCAGAATTTTTGTATATTTTTTCTGGAATTGTTTTGATGCCCAAATAGGCTAGCCTTTTCTATTTTTGTTTTGGTTCACCGGAACTACCGGTCCGCTGACCGGAAGTACCGGGCCGCCGTCGTCCCTGTGGCGACAGTGGCGCGCACTGTCGCCATGGCCGCCCGCACCTGCTCCCCCCCGTGCGAGCTACCTGCTCCCTAGGGTTAAATGAAACCCACGGCCCGCACCTGCTCTCTCACTCTCTCCCCTACCCGTTCCCCACGCGTGCCCGAAACCCTAACCCTAGATCGAGCCCTGCTGCTCTCCATCACCGCCGTGGCTGCCGAGCACGCCGCCGTCGCCTCCGGCCGCCCCAGCTCGAGCTGGAGCCACCGTCAGCTCCGCCGCGTTCCCCTCTTCCTCTCCGTCGAAGGAATCGGCCGGAGCCGCCCCAAAACACCGTCGCCGCTCGTTCTTCTCCGCCTCTGGCCGTTGCTACTCCGGGCCGATTGACGCCATCCTCGACTACCTCCGACACCGTCGAGCAGCTGCTCACGCTCAGGGTGAGCCCTCGATCCTCCTGAGCCTCCTTGCTCGCCTCCTCCCTCTCCCTAGCGACGTTTCGCCGTAGTGCGTCTCGCACTCACCACCGGCCGTCGTCGTGCCGCCGCTCCGGCGACCCATTTGGGGCGGCGCCGCCACCAATTGGTCGCCCTAGCCGAGGTGCGGCCAAAGCACGCACCCGCGCATCCTCACGCACACCAAATCAACGAGCCCGTGGTCGACGCACGTGGTCACCACGCACTCTCGCCGTTGCCGTGCTCAAAGCCTTGACCGGAAGTAGTATCGGTAGTACCGGTAAACCGGAAGTAACAGCGGAAGTACCGGTTATCACTTTTCGGTACTGGATCCTTCCGTTGTTAAGCGGAAGTAGAACCGGAAGTAGAGCCGGAAGTTTTCTTCTTCGGTACTGGAAGTTTCGAACCATAAGCGGAAGTAGGACCGGAAGTACCGCTACACCGGTACTACCGGCCCACTTACCGGAAGTTCCGGCAGTCTGTGTTAAGTTTGAATGTTGCATAACTTTTTAAATGCTAAGGCAAATCCTGTGAATGTTATATCAATTTGACCAGCACTTCAAATGCAATCCAACCATGTAAATATCACATCATGATCACAAATAATTATTTGATGTTCTTCATAATTTGATAAAAAGGTTTAAATCCAAATAATTATTTAATTCGCTGTTTATTCATCGGTGCTCCGAAAAATTACAAATAAGATACCGAAATGATCAGAATGACAAACCCTACCCATTTCATGTCATGTTCATGCATATTGAGCCACTTCTCTAATAATTTGATAAATTATAAAGAATGGTGGTCACTAAGATAAATATGGGGTTGTATCCAAATAATTGCACTAATTATTTTGGCTCCCCATTTAATTTTGCTTTTAATTTATATAATGGTATCTTTGCATCAATTGGACATGTCATCATGTGGTTGAGCATTGCATCTCGTGTTCTTGTGATTTATGTGTTCCTTGTTTTTCCTTTTGGGTATCGATAGATTCCGGAGTCGAGGGTCTCTCTACTTACCCCGACGAGCAGTACTTCGCGCCCGGGCAGCAAGGCAAGAGATAACCTAACCTTCTTGGCATTCTAGCATCCTATGATTTTATCGAATTATTTTATCCACCATAATATTGCATGCGGTTCAAATGTCTCTTTTGTCAAATAATAGAATATCCTATGAATGCATGTTCTTCCCCGAGCCAATCACATGTATCCCTACCTATGAAACCTAGGGTTGAAGTGTTGGCCGAGGTAAAGATAGAATTGTTGTATTCATATGCTTAGCTATGCTTAGCCATGCTTAGATAATGCTTTATGTCCGTTGTAAATTCCATAATTGTTGATGTTGATGGAATGATTCGGGCAAGGTGGATAAATGTGATGCTAAATTAAAATGCTAAGACGGCTTGGGTGAGTTGCCATCGGGGATGGTGTTTTGCCTCACTCTAGCCCCTAGGTGCGAGTTCTTTACCTCTTGAACCAAGACTAGCGTGCTGCCATTGGTGGGTGTATGGGTGCCTTACTGACCAAATAATTTGTGAGGGGCTTGTCAAGGGTCCTCTAGTTCGAGTTTTCCATTTTCCGTGTGTGTGAGCGGAAAAAGAATTGATGAGGATGGTGGTGCTTAGGATGTGACGGTGGGGCAGGGCGCTGGGAGCGCTGAACCTGTCCTTCTGCCACTGATGGTCCTTGAGTAAGCCTCATGCATTGTAAAGGTCTAACCGCGCCCGCTCGCCGGCCTTCCCCGGAAGAGGGCCAACTAGGTGAGCCGGACGGTACCAATGGGTAAATTAGTACACCCCTGCAGGGTTAATCTTTTCGAAAAGCCGTGTCCACGGTTATGGACGACTTGGGATCGGATATAAGATCATAGAGAATATTAACCTAATTGATATGGCAGCTAAAGGTTGCATAATCAACGTGTGACAAAGGTTCATTTCCTCGAGGGTGATTCGAGGGGGTGCCTTGGTGGAGATGAGTGTGGTTGGTAACACAAGGGTTCGATGAGAACCAATGATGACAAAGTTACTCTCTTATCCACTTTTGAAAAGTATTCTGAGTAGACGACGCCTCGTGTCATTTATGTCTTTTATTGAAAATTGGCTTTATGCAAACAAGTACACAAATAGCTTTAGAGCCTCCGGCAGTCATTGGGCCTATATCGCCCTACTAAACTTGCGAGTACATCGTACTCAGTCTCTCTTTGCTGCCTCTATTTTTGTATTTCAGAGGAGGACGACACCGAGCAGCTAGGTGGGTTCTTCGTTGACGTCGACTACTAGTCTGGGGTTCCCAGGTGGCAGCTTGGGACCGTGGAACAAGCTGGCTTGGGTGATGTTTATTGTAGGCCTCTTAGGCCATATATTTGCTTCTTGTTGTTAGACAACACTACCCGCTTCCGCTTGATGACTTGATGGTCTGTGACCTTTTGTTGTGTAATATTTGTATTCTTCTCATTATATGAGTTGCTATATGTTTTGTGTC
The DNA here is from genome assembly GCA_012064385.1 of Puccinellia tenuiflora. Classification (NCBI taxonomy): domain Eukaryota; kingdom Viridiplantae; phylum Streptophyta; class Magnoliopsida; order Poales; family Poaceae; genus Puccinellia; species Puccinellia tenuiflora. Next base: position 91,437 of record QRDG01000418.1, read on the forward strand.
GTAGAGTCATGCAATGTGCCAGTTTGTTCCACAAGTCTCGATCTTTGTTTTATACATTGATGGTTGTGCCAACTACATAGCCTCTCTGTATAAATCCGGGGTCGGGGCGCTACAAGTTGGTATCAGAGCAGGACTGCCTGTAGGAAACCCTCTCTCTTGGTCGATGTCGAGTCTAGTTGAAATTATTTATAACCTAAAAATGAGTTGTGAAAACCTTCTTAGGATTCTTTTTACTCCTCATCCAACTCGCTCTACTCTGATTCTTACCTCTATTTGGTTTATGCTTGGTGTCGATGTTTAGGTTCTCGGGGTTTGGGTTCTTACCGTCCAGTTATGTCTCGAGACCTTAAATCTTTTTGTTATCGCCGCGATGAGGTGAGGTCACCGTGGTTGCCTAAATCTATCCCTGTGTTATTGCATCTTAAATCTCTATAGCTGCAAGGACTCAAATGATCTATCTTATCTGTCAGAATTGGTTACTAACTTGTCGTTGTTCCAATTCTTCAGAATGGCTCCTACCCGTCGTGGGGAACAGAGCAACCCTGATCCACCGCCGCCACCTTCAATGGCGGAGGTTATGATGGCAATTGAACAAAACCGTCTGCGCAATGAGCTGTTGCTCGAGCAGCTGGTCCAGCAAGGGGCCAGGAGGAATACGGACTGCACCACTCTCAACCAGTTCTTGCGGTCCCAACCTCCTACCTTCTCCGAAGCGAAGGAACCGCTTGACGCGGATGATTGGCTTCGGGCTATAGAGCGCAAGTTTGCCGCTCTTCACGTTCCGGCGGCAGAACATGTCAACTTCGCCACCTACCTGCTGGAAGGAGCCGCCGGCTCTTGGTGGGAGAGCCACATCGCGATGGTTGCCGCGGGCCATGTTGTCACTTGGGAGGAGTTCCGCGCCGCTTTCCGTGCGACGTACATCCCCAAGCCTATTCTCGAGCTCAAGAGGAGGGAGTTCCTGGACTTAACCCAGGGACGCATGGACGTCCAGTCCTATGGACGGGAGTTCAACCACCTCTCCCGTTACGCCCCTCGGGACGTGACGAATGATGAGGACAAGCAATACCTCTTCCGCAAGGGGCTCGCACCTCGTCTCCGATATGAGCTCCTACCCTTCAAGTTCACCTCCTACCAGGAGCTCTACAACCAGGCTCTCACCATGGAGCAGGGTAGGAAGGAGCTGGAGGCTTCTAAGAGGCCAGCTCCAGCTGACCACCAGAGCTCCTCCTCCTCCGAGGGCAAGAAGCACAAGGTCTTCGTGCCTTTCAGTGCCGTGCCAAAGGCGCCCTTCGCGCCGAAGCCCACCGGGTACCTGCCACCTCCGCCTCGCCCAGCTACCTCGACCTTGGGTGTGGTTGGAGGTGGTTTTCGACCTCGACTACCTGCACCACCCGGGCTCACTTGCTTCGCTTGTGGCCAGCCGGGGCATTACTCCAGGGAGTGTCCCCAGAAGGCACTGGCTCCCTCAGCACCTGCACCAGCACCCTCTACCCCAGCCGCCAAGGCTACCACCGTCAGCCGTGGCCGCCTGAACCACGTCTCGGCTGAAGGCGTTGAGGAGGACCCCGGAGTTCTCATGGGTACGCTTCGAATCAATACATATCCAGCTTCAGTACTATTTGATTCTGGAGCTTCGCATTCGTTCATATCCATATCATATGCACACAACCATCAAATACCGTTTGCAAATATGGATTCCCCGTTAGTGGTCAAGACACCAGGCTCTAGCTGGCGTACACATTGGATATCTCCCGATGTTCAAATAGCCGTAGGGTCAGTCCCTTTTCCGTTCTCATTGATAGCCCTGAGGTCAGAGGGTATCGATGTTATTCTGGGCATGGATTGGCTAGTGAAATATCAGGCCAACCTGGATTGTGCCGCCAAGACTATCACAGTGTTCCACCCAAGGTATGGGGAAGTGCGTTACTGGTCCCCAACTTCTGCAACTCCTTCCGCAGCCACTCCTCTCTCGCCGGAGATCAGTTTATATTTCCTGGAAGGAATCACCCCGCCTGATATGTCTGAAGTCGCTGTGGTGTGTGATTTCCCTGATGTTTTTCCGGAGGAATTGCCCGGCATGCCACCGGATCGCAGCATGGAGTTTGTGATTGAGTTGGTTCCGGGAATCGCCCCAGTTTCCAAAACGCCCTACCGTATGCCAACGGAAGAGCTAGTTGAATTGAAGAAGCAACTTGATGAGCTGCTGGAAAAAGAATTCATCCGGCTGAGTAGCTCACCTTGGGGATGCCCGGTCATCTTTGTTAAGAAGAGGGATACAAATGTTCCTCGACTGGTCGTTGACTACCGCCCTCTTAACGCGGTGACCATCAAAAACAAGTATCCAATTCCTCGAATAACCGACTTGTTCGATCAGCTAGCTGGAGCAACGGTATTCTCCAAGATGGATCTGAGGTCCGGCTACCATCAAATAAAAATCCGAAAGGAGGATATTCCGAAGACGGCCTTCACTACCCGCTATGGGTTATATGAGTACACCGTCATGTCTTTCGGCCTCACTAATGCTCCGGCTACATTCATGAGGCTGATGAACTCCATCTTCCACGAGTACCTCGATAAGTTTGTCATCATTTACATCGATGACATCCTTGTCTACTCCAAGTCCGAAGACGAACATGCTGAACACCTTCGGCTAGTTTTGACCAAGCTCCGTGATCATCGCCTCTATGCCAAGTTCTCTAAATGTGAGTTTTGGCTAAAGGAGCTCATCTTTCTCGGTCATGTGGTGTCCGCTGCTGGAGTAGCGGTGATACCAGACAAGATTCAGGCAATCCTGGATTGGCCAACTCCCAAATCCGTCAAAGATATCCGAAGCTTCCTTGGATTGGCGGGTTACTACCGTCGATTCATTGAGGGCTTCTCCAAGATAGCCAAGGCGCTGACTGAACTCCTCAAGAAAGGCAAACAATTTGTGTGGTCAGACAAGGCTGAAGAGAGTTTCCAAACCCTCAAGGTCAAGCTCACCACCACCCCGGTACTTGTTCTTTCCGACACCGACAAGGACTTCGTCGTCTATTGTGATGCCTCACTCCAGGGCTTGGGCTGTGTTTTGATGCAAGAGGGCCATGTGGTCGCCTATGCTTTCCGTCAACTCAAGCCACACGAGCAAAACTATCCAACTCATGATTTGGAGCTTGCCGCCGTGGTACATGCGCTGAAGCAATGGAGGCCCTACCTCTTGGGCAACCGTTGCGAGATCTACTCCGACCACCAAAGTCTGAAATATCTTTTCACCCAGCCGGATCTGAACTTGAGGCAGAGGAGATGGCTGGAATTGATAAAAGACTATGATGTGACCCTCAACTATCAGCCCGGCAAGGCAAATGTCGTGGCGGATGCTCTGAGCCGCAAAGCCTATTGCAATACCGTGATGGTTGAAAAGGCGCAACCGGCTCTCCACGAGGAATTTGCTAAATTGAATCTGGAAATTGTTCCTTCGGGTTTTCTAGCTAACCTTGAGATCAAATCCACTCTCGAGGATGATATCAAGGCCGCCCAGCAAAATGACGCTGAAATCCTCGAGATCAAAGAGAAGATAGCTAATGGGAAGGCGGCCTGTTTCTTGGTTGATGACAATGGTGTGGTCTATTTTGGTGACCGTCTAGTGGTGCCCAAGAGTGGAAATATGAGGGAGTTGATACTCTCTGAAGCTCATGAGTCACCCATCTCTATTCACCCCGGTAGCACAAAAATGTACCAAGATCTTCGACCTCAGTTCTGGTGGTCTTGCATGAAGCGCGAGATCGCCGAGTATGTTGCTGAATGCGACGTCTGTCGCCGAGTGAAAGCTGAACATCAAAGGCCAGCCGGTACCCTCCACCCCATAGCCATTCCCGAGTGGAAATGGGATGAAGTTGGTATGGATTTCATCACCGGCTTTCCAAAGTCACAAAAGGGCAACAATGCTATTTGGGTCATAATAGACCGATTGTCAAAGGTTGCCCATTTCCTTCCGGTTTGGGAGGATATCAATGCTGCTAAATTGGCGGAGCTATATATGGCCAGGATTGTTCCCTTGCACAGGGTTCCTTTGCGGATCATCTCTGACCGTGGAAGCTTATTTACGTCCAAGTTTTGGCAAAGTTTCCAAACGGCTATTGGAACCCGTCTCAACTTCAGCACCGCCTACCATCCTCAAACCGACGGTCAAACTGAAAGAGTAAATCGAGTTCTTGAGGACATGCTTCGGGCTTGTGTCATCTCCTTCGGCAAGGGTTGGGAAAAGTACCTCCCTCTCGCCGAGTTCTCCTACAACAATAGCTATCAAGCCAGTTTGCAAATGGCTCCCTTCGAGGTCCTTTATGGGAGAAAATGCCGAACTCCTCTCAATTGGTCTGAAACCGGGGAGAGGTCACTCTTCGGTCCTGATGTGATCAATGAAGCCGAAGAGAAAGTCCGTGTCATTCGAGAAAATCTCAAGGCGGCTCAATCTCGTCAGAAAAGCTATTATGACAAGCACCATCAAGAGGTCCACTATGAGATTGGTGACAAGGCCTATCTTCGAGTCTCTCCTCTCCGAGGCGTTCGTCGTTTCGGAATCAAGGGCAAATTAGCCCCTCGCTATGTTGGCCCTTTCACCGTCCTAGCCAAGCGAGGAGATCTCTCCTATCAACTTGAGTTGCCCTCCAATTTTCCGGATGTCCATGATGTGTTCCATGTTTCCCAACTCCGCCGGTGCTTCAAGGATCCCATCTGTGGGGTTGATCATGAGGCATTGGACATTCAGGAGGACTTGACCTATCGCGAGCATCCTATCCGCATCTTGGATGAAGCGGAGAGGAAAACCCGCAACAAGTCCATCAAGTTTCTCAAGGTCCAATGGTCTAACCATTCCGAAGAAGAAGCCACATGGGAGCGAGAAACTAGTCTCCGTCAGGAATACCCCGCCTTCTTCACTCAAGCCTAGAATCTCGGGACGAGATTCCTGTAAGGGGGGTAGAGTTGTAACAGCCCTAACTTGGTTATGAAAAATATGAATAATTTTTCCACTTTTTGCATTCATGTTTGCATCATGGCATCTCTTTAAATTGCTTGTGGTAACAAACAACAAATGGGAAACAATAAGGAGAGGGAAGCCAAAACCTTCCCAAAACCTTCAAACTTGGTTTTCCAAACTATGAAGTAACGCATGTCATGACAGGTGACCATATGGTTCAACAAGTTCCCCAAGTTCACCACTTTGAACAAGAACCAAATGGATGGTTTCCATTTTTGTTTCCTTTCTCCTTAGGCCCTAACATGTGGTTCAAAGCTTTTGTTATTGTGAGCCATGCCACCCTGCTCAAAAGTCTACATATATGTATGGTGAGTTGTATATCTTGGGGAGAAATTCCCAGAATTTTTGTATATTCTTTCTGGAATTGTTTTGATGCCCAAATAGGCTAGCCTTTTCTATTTTTGTTTTGGTTCACCGGAACTACCGGTCCGCTGACCGGAAGTACCGGGCCGCCGTCGTCCCTGTGGCGACAGTGGCGCGCACTGTCGCCATGGCCGCCCGCACCTGCTCCCTAGGGTTAAATGAAACCCCACGGCCCGCACCTGCTCTCTCACTCTCTCCCCTACCCGTTCCCCACGCGTGCCCGAAACCCTAACCCTAGATCGAGCCCTGCTGCTCTCCGTCGCCGCCGTGGCTGCCGAGCACGCCGCCGTCGCCTCCGGCCGCCCCAGCTCGAGCTGGAGCCACCGTCAGCTCCGCCGCGTTCCCCTCTTCCTCTCCGCCGAAGGAATCGGCCGGAGCCGCCCCAAAACGCCGTCGCCGCTCGTTATTCTCCGCCTCCGGCCGTTGTTACTCCGGGCCGATTGACGCCGTCCTCGACCACCTCCGACACCGTCGAGCAGCTGCTCACGCTCAGGGTGAGCCCACGATCCTCCTGAGCCTCCTCGCTCGCCTCCTCCCTCTCCCTAGCGCCGTTTCGCCGTAGTGCGTCTCGCACTCGCCGCCGGCCGTCGTCGTGCCGCCGCTCTGGCGAATTGGTCGCCCTAGCCGAGGTGCGGCCAAAGCATGCACCCGCGCATCCTCACGCACACCAAATCGACGAGCCAGTGGTCGACGCGCGTGGTCACCACGCACTCTCGCCGTTGCCGTGCTCAAAGCCTTGACCGGAAGTAGTATCGGTAGTACCGGTAAACCGGAAGTAACAGCGGAAGTACCGGTTATCAGTTTTCTGTACTGGATCCTTCCGTTGTTAAGCGGAAGTAGAACCGGAAGTAGAGCCGGAAGTTTTCTTCTTCGGTACTGGAAGTTTCGAACCATAAGCGGAAGTAGGACCGGAAGTACCGCTACACCGGTACTACCGGCCCACTTACCGGAAGTTCCGGCAGTCTGTGTTAAGTTTGAATGTTGCATAACTTTTTAAATGCTAAGGCAAATCCTGTGAATGTTATATCAATTTGACCAGCACTTCAAATGCAATCCAACCATGTAAATATCACATCATGATCACAAATAATTATTTGATGTTCTTCATAATTTGATAAAAAGGATTAAATCCAAATAATCTTATTTAATTCGCTGTTTATTCATCGGTGCTCTGAAAAATTACAAATAAGATACCGAAATGATCAGAATGACAAACCCTACCTATTTCATGTCATGTTCATGCATATTGAGCCACTTCTCTAATAATTTGATAAATTATAAAGAATGGTGGTCACTAAGATAAATATGGGGTTGTATCCAAATAATTGCACTAATTATTTTGGCTCCCCATTTAATTTTGCTTTTAATTTATATAATGGTATCTTTGCATCAATTGGACATGTCATCATGTGGTTGAGCATTGCATCTCGTGTTCTTGTGATTTATGTGTTCCTTGTTTTTCCTTTTGGGTATCGATAGATTCCGGAGTCGAGGGTCTCTCTACTTACCCCGACGAGCAGTACTTCGCGCCCGGGCAGCAAGGCAAGAGATAACCTAACCTTCTTGGCATTCTAGCATCCTATGATTTTTATCAAATTATTTTATCCACCATAATATTGCATGCGGTTCGAATGTCTCTTTTGTCAAATATTAGAATATCCTATGAATGCATGTTCTTCCCCGAGCCAATCACATGTATCCCTACCTATGAAACCTAGGGTTGAAGTGTTGGCCGAGGTAAAGATAGAATTGTTGTATTCATATGCTTAGCTATGCTTAGCCATGCTTAGATAATGCTTTATGTCCGTTGTAAATTCCATAATTGTTGATGTTGATGGAATGATTCGGGCAAGGTGGATAAATGTGATGCTAAATTTAAAATGCTAAGACGGCTTGGGTGAGTTGCCATCGGGGATGGTGTTTTGTCTCACTCTAGCCCCTAGGTGCGAGTTCTTTACCTCTTGAACCAAGACTAGCGTGCTACCATTGGTGGGTGTATGGGTGCCTTACTGACCAAATGATTTGTGAGGGGCTTGTCAAGGGTCCTCTAGTTCGAGTTTTCCATTTGCCGTGTGTGTGAGCGGAAAAAGAATTGATGAGGATGGTGGTGTTTAGGATGTGACGGTGGGGCAGGGCGCTGGGAGCGCTGAACCTGTCCTTCCGCCACTGATGGTCCTTGAGTAAGCCTCATGCATTGTAAAGGTCTAACCGCGCCCGCTCGCCGGCCTTCCCCGGAAGAGGGCCAACTAGGTGAGCCGGACGGTACCAATGGGTAAATTAGTACACCCCTGCAGGGTTAATCTTTTCGAAAAGCCGTGTCCGCGGTTATGGACGACTTGGGATCGGATATAAGATCATAGAGAATATTAACCTAATTGATATGGCAGCTAAAGGTTGCATAATCAACGTGTGACAAAGGTTCATTTCCTCGAGGGTGATTCGAGGGGGTGCCTTGGTGGAGATGAGTGTGGTTGGTAACACAAGGGTTCGATGAGAACCAATGATGACAAAGTTACTCTCTTATCCCCTTTTGAAAAGTATTCTGAGTAGACGACGCCTCGTGTCATTTATGTCTTTTATTGAAAACTAGCTTTATGCAAACGAAATACATATAAAGCTTTAGAGCCTCCGTCAGTCATTATGTCTATATCGCCCTACTAAACTTGCGAGTACGTCGTACTCAGTCTCTCTTTGCTGCCTCTATTTTTGTATTTCAGAGGAGGTCGACACCGAGCATCTAGGTGGGTTCTTCGTTGACGTCGACTACTAGTCTGGGGTTCCCAGGTGGCAGCTTGGGACCGTGGAACAAGCTGACTTGGGTGATGTTTATTGTAGGCCTCTTAGGCCATATATTTGCTTCTTGTTGTTAGACAACACTACCCGCTTCCGCTTGATGACTTGATGGTCTGTGACCTTTTGTTGTGTAATATTTGTATTCTTCTCATTATATGAGTTGCTATATGTTTTGTGTCGTAGAGTCATGCAATGTGCCAGTTTGCTCCACAAGTCTCGATCTTTGTTTTATACATTGATGGTTGTGCCAACTACATAGCCTCTCTGTATAAATCCGGGGTCGGGGCGCTACACTGACCCATCATATCAGAAAAGCAGCGTGGCTTCGAGCATGGTCCCGGCTGGTGATGATGATGCACTGATGACGGAACCTCTTCGTCGCTACCCAGTGGATGATATCATGGAGAGCACACCTTGTGAGCTACATGTGGAAGTGTTCAAATTAACCATGAAGGTGGCGGTCGGCTATGCCGTACCAATTGGACCTACACTAACTTTCCATTGCTCCCCGGTTCCTCATGGCTACCCTGTTGTCGGGGTGGATGAAGTTAGTAAAGGATTTGAGGAGCTGAAGCTGGAACACCCTGCAGGTGAAGATGGGGAGGTGGTTGAACTTGGAGAAGCCAGGAAAGGGACCATTCTATGGCCAAAGGAATTCATCGTGCTTCCAAACTGGCCGCCAAGGCCATCGACTCCTCACCAGTCTCCAACGCAACAGTCCTCTCCACCGCAGCCACCTCAGGTGCCGTCTCCACCGCCTCACCACTCTCCAGCGCAACAGTCCTCTTCACCTTCATCGCCGCCTCAGGCGCCATCTCCGCCGCCTCACCAGTCTCCAGAGCAGCCATCTCCACCGCCGCGTACTACGAGGAGTGGTAACCGATCATCTAAACGTACAAGGTCACCCCTCCCAAAAGTACCTCATAAGAATCTTCCCAAGAAACCTTACGACTGTACGGTGGAGGAAAATAAGGCGATCGCAAAAGCCCAAACGAACCAGTGGTTTGCTAACTTGAAGCTAAGGAAGCTGAAACCGCCAGATTTCCCCGACACCCCAGAAGAAAAAGCCGCCGTCTTAAAAATGTTGAAGACCCTTGAACAACCCCCGCCAAAGCTGACACCAGACTATGACCGCTCTATTCTCAAGTCGGTTCGGGCAAATAAACAGCGGTCGAAGAATGGTAGTGCAAGCCGGAAATCAGTCGCCCAGCTCAGAGAACAGCAAAAACAATCGTGCCCCCCGCTCAAAGTGTTTTCCGATACCGAGGTGGGGTCGAGCAAACGTGCGGTCGGCATCGATCCTGAGTTTGTTGCACTGTACGGAGAAGCAGCCTCTGCTCAGGGCATGTCTATTGCTTAGTACTTAGACCAATTACAATTCCACGAAGAAATAGTTCCAAAATACAAATACCGGCACGGGCATCCTCTCGTCAAACCTGAGTTAGTCAAAGATCTACCAACAAAAATGCGAAGATTGCATAGTTGGTACATGACAGACTCAAAGAAAGGGGGAAATTGGATCTACGTGGGATATAAGAACGAGGATTACGGGCATGGACCTGGCGTGGTAATGATTGAATTTTCTGAATTATTTCAGTTATACCAACAAGACGCCCTTGACAAAGCTATCATCAGTGCCTATTGTCTGTAAGTATTATTTCTGTAATTAAGTCTCTAGCTAGCTCACCTCGTTCATTGTATTTATAATCTTACTCATCATTATATTAATTATGCAGAATGAAGATTCTCCAATGCAAAAGAGGACACATCTATGACATTGGCTTCGTTGACCCAAATTACGTTCATGAAGCAAGTCTCCATGATTTTTACGACGATACAGAGAATAACTTGGTACATGCGTTACGGTTTAACGAAACCAAAAGAGAAATACTATTTCCTTACAACTTCAAGTAAGTGTTACTGTCTTGTACACATTCTATTTCGCTTAATTTCTCGATGTTAATTGTATAATTGATGACTTATGCGTGCGCAGCTTCCATTTTATTCTGCTAATCATTTTGCCTGACAAAGGAGTAGTACTTGTCATGGACTCGTTACATAAACCCCTTAAGGATTGGGCGGACATGCAGGAATGCCTACAGAGGTAATTTCAATCATATTATGGCACTATATCGGCAATTTTCCGTTCATTTACTGATAGCAAGTAATTAATATATAACTCCTTTATTCATTTTCTTTGCTGGGCAGAGCTTGGAAACGATTCACCGCCAGGGCTAGGGGTGATTGGGCGAAGGAGCTTACATTTAAACAAATAAATGTAAGTATTACTACCTAGATCCACGCATCTCTTTGATTCTAGTTCAATATCATTACCATTCTTGATTATTATTTTGATTGAACTCTGTTCCCGTAAATTGCTTGAGGCAGGGAAGTGGGAATCATTTATATGGATACTACGTCTGCGAGTTCATTCGTCAGACATGCTGTGAGAAGGGCAGAATCTTAGAACAACTTGAATTGCGTATGCAATATTCATAATTTTAGTTTATTGCCATCAATTGTGTTTACTTTCATTCATATATGTTGACCCTTTTTTAATTAGATCAAACGGTTGCGAGAAGGCCTTCTACCACAGGATCGCGTACGAGCAATTCAAGAGGAAATTGCCGGATTCTTAGATGCAGAGGTCCTAGATCCGAAAGGAGAATACTACTATAAGCTAGGTTGAAATTAAATAGTGAGTGTAAAAGAGATGTATATATATATAAGAATGAAACTCGTGTGTACTACATGTACCGTTTTGTAATATGTTTGACCAAGCACGACGAATGAGATGTCTGTAATATATTCGTGACGATGATGTGTAATACTGGTTCCCCATATTTAACTAGTAGTGGCATTTTTTTAGTTCTAAAAAATATTTAATTTAAGTTTTTTAAACATGCATGCATTTGACATAATCAAATAGGTCTTATTTTTCTGAACATTTTGGTATTTTATTCATATTTTTATGAATTACAGAATAAGCATTATTGATTTTACAAATTTAAACAATTTTCTGAAATTTCTGAAAAAAAGTGAAAAAATCTGACGGGACAATAGTCCCGGTTCGTAATACGAACCGGGACTAAAGCCCAGGGACAATAGTCCCGGTTCGTATTACGAACCGGGACTAAAGCCCCTCCGCCCTGCTGCCTCCGGCCGGGCCACGTGCCCCCCCATTAGTCCCGGTTCGTGTCCCAACCGGGACTAGCATTAGTCCCGATTTGCTAGTCCCGGTTGGGGAACCGGGACTAATGGCCCAAACCAACCGGGACTATAGGGGTATTTTCCACTAGTGTAAAATGCTACTGATTTCATTGCAGCTCAGCTGAGATGAAGTAGAAGGCGATTTACATGACTTCCTCCCCGATCTCACTTACTCTGAGCTATTTACAGGCGTCTCTCATCATCAGATGGCTCCCTGGCGCAGCACATCCATGCACGCAAACTACCTATCTCACAGGAACAGGTACCTCGAAGAAAAGCTTATCGACACACCTCTTCAGTCTTCACACATTCTCGATCTTCTCTACTTGGATACACTTCCTCATACCAATACAGGGACCCTTCCTTAGCTTCCCACCCTTGGAATCCAAACTTATTTTTTCAAAAACATGCATGAGGGTTGCGTGTCTTCTGTATTAATAGGGAAACATGTTTACAAGACTGGGAGCTCCAAGAGTGGGAAGGATCACAAGTAGATCAAACCCTCTGGGCTCCCTACACAAAAGCAACAAAGGAAATAACTACTCCATCTCCCTCTCCTCTATCCGTGCAACTTAGCTTTCTTCCACAGATCGAATTTCCCTCTGATCTTGTTGCAGACAGTCCATGGCAGCGATGCCACCTTGTCAAAGACTCTGCTGTTCCGTTCTAACCAAAGATAGCGAGCCACTAGGATGATCTCCTTCCGTAGCTGACGAGGAGCCGCATTGGCGATAGAGTGCCACCTAACCGACAACAAGGAATAAGCGTTTCGTGTGAATCTGTGCAGGCGTTAGGGCAACAACGTGGAGTACCATACCTCCCTCGAGAACGAACACTGCAGGGTTAGATGTTCCGCAGTTTCCGGCTCCTGGCAGGGTGCTGCAAGCCGCAGCGAGCCAGCCTGTCCGCCGTCCACAGTGTGCCGCGGAGTGCAAAGTGCAAACCACATGTGCAGTTTGTGTTTGATTTTACAAGATCGTCTAAGCTAGATCTAACGGTAGTGATAATCTTCTGTCAATGCGGTTTGGTGTGAGAGAGAGAGGGAGAGGGAGAGGGAGGGAGGGAGATAGAGAGAGAGAGGGAGAGAGGGAGAGAGGGAGAGGGAGGGCGGGAGGGAGGGAGAGAGAGAGAGGAGACCTTCCGTCGCTACTGTGAAACTCTAGATCGGTAGGGGGTGTCGGTGGGGTGCCTGGCACACGGTGAACCTCTTACTGTGTGCCGCCGGCCCCCACCTCTTTATATACATAGCGCGATAGGTGTCCACCAACCATGGTTTGGTTGGGCGCCCCCGATCAGGGCACAATCATGGGGTCCGGTTGGACCGTTGGGTCCAATCGGATGAGATCAATCTAACATTCTCCCCCCTTGATCTCAACTTTACTTTTGCCTTTTTACTTTACTCGTTTCATCACAGATCGATACATAGAGCATGTTTCATCATCTCAGCTCACTTGCCGATAGAATCAGACAGCTACAATATACCTCTCTGTTTTGAAACAAATTACTTTTGGGCCTCTTATGATCCAGGAATCATAAGCTCTACCTTAAACCCATGCCGGCTAAGTGTTCCTTGAACACATTGGGTCGTAATCCTTTCGTTAGTGGATCCGCAAGCATATCCTTTGTCCTTATATGCTCGAGACTTATAGTGTGATCCTGGATTTTATCTTTCACAACATAATACTTTATTTCTATTAGTTTTGTAGCATTACTCGACTTGTTGTTGTGAGCGTAAAATACAGTGGGCTAGTTGTCACAGTACATCTTTAGTGGTTTCTTTAGCCATACGCCTGCCCCGTGGCCTCATAACATGCTATGAATTCTGCATACATCCTGGACGATTCAACTATTGACTGTTTGGAGCTTCTCCACGAAATAGCCCCTCCTGCGAGAGTGAAGACGTATCCAGACGTGGATTTTCTATCATCTTTGTTCCCCGCAAAATCTGCGTCTGAATTCCCTCTTATCTCTAGGGAATCAGATCTTCTATATGTTAGCATGAGGTCCTTTGTGCCTTGCGCATAACGCAATGTTTTCTTTGCCATCATCCAGTCCTCATTTGAGGTAATTTTTGCGGATGCATTTGTCCTGTTTAGATGATGAATTTTGCTGTTTAGGTATTTCCGGTGACACATTTTGTGCTGTGTAAATGATTTTGGTGATGCTTTGTTCTATTTTGATGATCCCCTGTGATGTTTATGTAATCCTACTAGGTTCAGTGGACGCATCAATGAACTGCTAGAGGATGTAGCCGCTCAGATTCTTGCCAGGTTTCCTCCGAACCCAAGCTGCGTACTTACGGTATTAGCCGTCTGTAAAAGCTGGATGATATATATATATATATATATATATATGGGAAGCTACGCGTTCAGAAAGCTAACCCTGTCACACAACGGAGGAACCCTGTTGCTAGGATGCTTCACCAACAACAGCGAAGACAAACGATTCATCACGGAACTTGATCTTGACCCAACCATCTTGGCAAAGTTGGTAGTCCGAGTATGAAGAAAACTACACAACGAGTATATGTTCTAGCATGCCGCAATGGTAGGGTGCTACTAGATAGTTGCACTGGGATATCTGTCTCGGATCCAGTCAGACACATTGAAATAAACATAGACAATACAGAGCCGATTTATCAGTCGGATAAGCATAACAATGCCACAATTCTCTGTTCAAGAAACAATGGTGGATTGTCTACACATAAGTGTCACCCAACCAAATTCTGTGTTGTTTGGATATCGACGGGACACCCTTACCAAGCTAAGGTAAAGAGGTACTAATCAGAATTAGGAGAATGGGAGACTTGGACCTCATCTACCGTAAGGATCGCAGAGGTTGACATCAGGCCGACAACTCTCATCGGGAATATTTTGTACTGGCCAACGAAGTCTAACTGTATCATTGCATTTTTTGACAACTTGTCAAAGGATTTTTATTATGTTGAGTGTCCTCAGTAGACATATGAAATATACAGGCACAATCTTCGCATCATTAAGGGGCATAATGGAGGTGTTGGCCTCGTGGTTGTCACTGCATTCACCCTACAAACCTGGTGCAGTGCAAGATCTTCAATAGACGATCATGCATGGTTGCCTCATAGAAATGTTGATTTGGCTACTCTCCTAGTCCTAGACACATCATTTCCATATTACTGAAATCATGCTGTAAGGACACTCTGCACATTTGAGGACAGAGATATCGTGGTTGTACGGCCGAAGGAGGGAGTTTTCCAAATTGATATAAGCACCATGCTGTGGAAAAAATTAAGTCTTGCCAATGTTTCTTGCACTTTATATCCCTACACAATGACACCAGGTAAGGGTAGTTATTCATATGTAACATGTGCATTCATACACCTATCATTTTTGCTGATCAATTGGTGTATTGTCTTCCAGCAACCGACCTGATTTAGAGAGCAACATCAATGAGACGGAAAGGAAATGCTGTCAGCAACCCACCTGATTCAGACTGCAACATCCTGGTGATGAAAAAAAGACGCTGTCAGCAATCCACCTAATTAAAAGTGCAACATCAAGGAGCCGAAAGTCCAGCAACACACTTGTAGTTCAAATTTCTTTATTTCTCGATAAGTGCTAGTAAACTCATTTAATGAGTGGAATATAGTAAAAAAGCTCAAAAATTTAATATATTCAGGGGTTATGCCTCCCACATGATATAGTTTGTGTGATAATTGTGGGAGGTCAATTTTAAATCTTATTTGTGGTACCTACTTTACAAAAAATGGGAGTTTCGGCCAAACTTGAAAATAATGTACTGCAAGTTCATGATTTTTGCTTCACACTACTACACTTAGAAGGAACATTCCCCATGGTTTCCAACATAATTATACATAGAGTGCCCTTTTACATAGAACCCTATAGAACTAAAAAGAACTACCACTCGTCATCATTGTCGGAAACCTCCACTGGATCCTTGCCTTTGCCCTTTCCCTCGTGGTTTGCCACCTGTTCAGAGACTTCTGCAGGTCCTCCTCATACTGCACGGCTCTGGCTTGCTCCGTGGCTCTTGCATGCTCCGCTTCAACCGCAAAAGCGACCAGAGTCTCCGTGAGCTGTTGTTGCTCAGCGGAATGCCTGGCCTGCTCCGTGGCTTGATAGTCTGCCCTAGCCCATGCTAGACCCGGGTCAACCACCTGCTCCTTCTCATCGGACTCAAGATCGATGAAGGGAATGGGACCGGGAGCAAAGGCTCGACGGACGGTAGAGCTGCCCCTGCCCCTGCTCAAGCTCGGAGGAGTCCTGCTCGAGTGCCGAGGGGTCCTGCTCAAATGTGAACCATCGTCTCCTCCACCCTTGCTCGACTCAAGAAACCAAGGATAGGTGATGCGGTGGCGGTGGCCGTTGGAGCTCCCGCTGCGACCAGGAGTGGAGTGGCCACCACCACAAGCCAGTGCAAGATCGGGGCGTGGGTGGCAAGTAGAGAGGAAGAGGAGGTCAGTGGGCGACGTTGGTGCAATGGTAGAGGAAAATGGCTTCTTTTCTAGGCATCTGCGTCCGGACCAGCAGTAATGGCCACCGCCGACAGGTGCATTGATTCGGCTCGGCAGACTGGCACAGACTAGGCATGCAGAGACGGCAAGGTGGCGGAGCAGATGAGCGGCTAGGCCGGCAGCGGCCGGCAACGTAGGCGGCGATGCGGCCTTTTCATGGCCAGGGGACACCGCCATCAAGGGCGCGCTAATTCGGGGACGGCGAGCGGCATGGACGCGTGCACGGGCACAACAAGTGGCATGGACACGCACGGGCACGGCTGCATGTACTCTTCCGCTGGTCCCACATGTGACATTCCCTCAAAAGAACAAAAAGGTCCCACACGTGACCTACTTTAGTGCAGTAATGGTCAAACGAGGTTGACCCGAGGGAAACGCACTGTTCGGCCGCCTTTGAGCCTTGAAAGAGCGAAGTGGGGCAAAGGCGAGGCTAGCTAAGAAAGTGGCGCTAGAATGAGTAGAACTAAGAGAAGTGGGGCAGGAAAATAAAAAAAACCATTTTTGTCATGTTTTTGTTGCAGAAAGTTATGAAAGGATCGATGAGGTTAACTAGAGGGGGGGGGGGTGAATAGGTTAACTACAAATTTTACTTCTTTTTCATTTTAATTGAGTATTGCTCAAATATAAGTTCTCTAGATTATGCAACTAGATGAACAACCCTATATGTTGAGCAAACTACTACTAGCACAAGATATATAATGAAATAAGCTAGTAGCAATTAGTAAAGGTAAGTTGAGGAATAACCAACAAGTTGACGCGGAGATTTATCCCGAAGTTCACTTCCCAATGGAAGCTAATCTCCGTTGGAGCGGTGCGGTGTTCACCAAAGTGAAACACCGAGTAGCCTTGATATGGCACACCGTATCTCCGTTGTGTCTTACCACCGATGTGGCGAGGCACTTGTCACTATGTTGCCGTTGAGGTTGACAACTAGAACCTTTACAAGGATGAAGCACACTCCACAAGTTGGAGGGTCTTCACCAAATGCACTGAGCCGCCAAGACTCGATGCCCAAGGCCGGGGCACACGCCACAACTCAATTGGTGGCTCCTGGCAATGTCTTCGTAGCTCCCAAAGCTTCGAAGGACCACAACCTCTTAGGGTTCCAATGAACACAAAGAGTAACAAGCCCCCTCTCACAAATCAAGGGGGAAATCAAATCGGTTTGGTGGAAGTGTAGATCTAGGTCTCCTTTCTCAAATCCCCAAAGGGCTAAGTGATTGAGTGGCTAGAGAGGGAGATCTATTGATTTGGAGCTTTGCAACAATGGTGGTGTTCTTCTTTTGGTCGTGGTGCCCTTTCCAAGGTAGGAGAAGGGATATTTATACCCCTCTCCACTTACTAGCCGTTTGAAGGGTTTTCTTCACTTGTGCAGAGAAGCCAGCCTTGCCGGCTCGGAGGCCGGCCCCAAGGCTGGTGTGGAATCTTTCACGCGTAGGCTGGCCAGCCTTGAGCCCGGCCTAGGCCGGCCAACCCCCACACCGAGGCTGGCATGCAGCCCGAAGCTGCCGGCCTTGAGCCCGGCCTAGGACGGCCAAGCCAGCACAGGAGGCTGGCATGGAGGCCGAGCCAGCCGGCCTTGAGCCCGGCCTAGGCCGGCCTACCCAGCACAGGAGGCTGGCATGGAGGCCGACCCAGCCGGCCTTGACCCCGGCCTTGCCGGCTACGGAGGCCGGCCAGACAGGGTTTTCTGCCCGATGACGATTTGGCTATCTTTTGACGACTTTTTGGTGTGAGACATATTTAACTAAATATATTTCAAAGCCTGCAACACTTAGCACCACATTAAATTATCACTAGTGTTGTTATTGTTAACTAACACACAAAACATAAGGGATTAAGAAATGTTCTTTCAATCTCCCCCTTTTTGGTGTTAGATGACAACACTAGGATTTGCAATATAATTTTCACAACTAGATCATGTTCTTGACAAGATGAAACAAACTCCCCCTAAAGATGTGCATATAGTTTGTTTGCTTTTGAATGCAAATACACACATAAGGGGGAAAATATTTCTGAGACTTTATAATCAACATGATATATAATCGCATAGTATGAGACACATCCAACTAGGTTGGTATTTTAGAGATGAGGGTCATATCTTGTGCCAAATGATTATGTAGTCTCAACCATAGATAAACCCGAATACCGAAATCCATAGTCACATACAATAATTTAACCATTGCATACAATAACGATAGCCAAGTTCCACAAACCTTAAATCAAATAGAGTTCAAAAGTTCCACGAACCTTAAAGCAAATAGAGTTCAACTAAAATGGTAGCAATGCGAATGGAAACAAACACGCAAATGGATGAATGCAATGCAATGCAAATCCCCGGAGAGCTTCTCTCCCCCTTTGGCATCAAGACACCAAAAAGGGAAAGCGAGGTGAGAAGCCAACTAATCACTCGATGTCGTCATGCCCCTCTTCATCATCTTCACCATCAGCTGGACCGGAGCAAACCAATATCTGTTCTTGGACTTGTAGGCAGCCTCCGTAAGTTCATCGGAGCTCTCAGGATTAGTTCAAGCTTAGTCATGATACCTCGTTGGTTTCGACTAGAGACCTTTGCCTTGTGATAGGCCTTGTAGTCCTTGTCTTCCTTCTCTGCAAAGAAACAATTCATTTCCTGAAGAATAGACTTTAAACCATGAACCTTCTTCTTAGGAGCCTCAACATGAGCTTCTTCCTCATCATCATCTTGAGGAGAGATGGCAGCAGCAATCTCACGAGCAGGCAGAGAGAGATAAGGTGGTACAGTCATCTCATATGCAGCAAGAAGAGTGGGAGGCAACTTCTTATTAAAAAGTGTCTGAAGGTACTGACCATAGATGGGGACCTTATTCTCAAGTACCACAGAGTGCATTTCTTGCCACATGTAATCAAGAACATCGATTTTCTTGCCCCTCTCCTTAGCACTAACAATGTGAAATAGAAGATTGACCAACCACTTGCGGACCTCACCCTTCTCCCCAAACTTGACAGCAATAGTGTTCCTTAAAATGGAATTAATGACTTTCCAAAAAGGAGACATGTGAGTGACCTTGGGGATTACACTAAGCCCTGTTCCAGGAGGATAGCAGTGACGGATGCCGTCTTGAGCCCTCATTAGCTTGTTTCCCGCATGAATACGGACATAAGACATTGGTGCAAAGGGTAACTCCTCAATATCAAATAGAGCACCAAATTCAGCAAGAGAAGCTTCACATTTGATACCGGCACTCATCCAAGTCATTTTCCTAGGTCCTTCACGGGAGAAATAAACTGTGGCATAAAATTCCCTAAGCATCACCGGAGAAAATGGTGTTTCACACTTCATGAGAGAACTAATGCCATGAAAATCCATAACCTCCATCACCTCCGGCCAAACATCCCAAGCCTTTGTCAAGTCAAAGTAATGCTGAGGGACATGAGTGTTCTTCCGAATACATATTAGAAATTCATAAACTTGTTGATGCATCTTGCAATAGAAACGACGATCACTACAAGTCCGCTCCCCAAAGGCATATGGATTAAACTCCAAGCGGTCACGCTCAAACTCATCAGTAGGAATCTTTACCCAAGTTGTACGAACTGGTTCATCCGGATTAACGGGAAGGGCTTGCTTGGAGGAGGTTACCTTCCTTTTCTTGGAGGTAGTGGATGATGAAGCCCCAACCTTGTTCTTGCCCTTGAGTACCGAAAGAGGAGTATCATCAAGGTCTTCTAGATCATCATAGTCCGGATCGGTGGCCATCCTTGCTTGAGTTTCACCGGAACAAAGTAATCTTGGGAGCCACCAACAATAGAGAAGAACTCCCCAAAATCTTGAAGAATGAAGAAATCTCTTGGATAGGAATGAAGATCTGGAGGAGCTCTTTAGATCTGAGGTAGTAGGGGATGTAGGAGAGCTTCTAATGGAGAGGGAAGGGTGGAGGTGGTGCAAGGGGAGCTCTAATGGAGGGGAGAGTCGGGTTGGAGAGAGGAGGAAGAAGGGGAAAACGGGGACAACCCGCCCCCCCCCCTCGTCCCATCCTTTTGTTGTCTGGGGGCCCGGCCTCCGAACCGGCCTTACCGGCCGCGCGATGGAGGGAGGCCGGGGCACATCCCGAGCCTGCCGGCCTCGGAGCCAGCCTAGGCTGGGCATTCGACGAGGAAGGCCGGGCACCAGCCCGAGGGAGCCGGCCTTAGAGCCAGTCTAGGCCGGGCGATCGACGTGGGAGACCGGGAACCAGCCCGAGGGAGCCGGCCTCAGTGCCGGCCAAGGCCGGGCAGGCAGTGTGGGAAGGCCGGGGCACAGCCCGAGCAGGCCGGCCTCGGGGCCAGCCTAGGCTGGGTGTTCGTTGTCGAAGGCCGGGCAACGGGAAGGCAGTGTAGGGGAGGCCGGCCTGCTCCATATGTCTTTGAAAAACTCAGATGCCTTCCCCCCTTTTTTTAATAACTTTTTCTGCTAAAATCCCTCTTCAATAAGATCATGGAGTAATGTTGAGTGACATGGGGAGATGCAATGCAAGCATGATGATTTCGTCATACGTCCAATGAAAAAGAAACACCCGAATTAAGCGACATTGGACATAATTGGAAAGGAGAGCAACATGTATATAGTAAAATCTCAAATAAGAGCCAACTTTTCTACTTGAGAAAAGGTCGGTGGCCTAGGCCACCATATATGAGTGTATGGCATGCCACCACGAAGATATATCTTGGGTGCATAACCAAAACTCATCATTTAAGCTCATATATGAATATTATTGAGACATCAATGAAAACATTGCTATTGACATAATGGGGGGAGGGAGAGTCCAATGAATTAGGACAACACTCCCCCTAAATCCATGCCCACATCTAGAATCCAAATAAAAGTCTAGTTAGGATGTGTATGCAAGGTTTTCAATCAACTAAAATTGCTTGCACATACGACATTTATTTGTCCCCTCAATTAATATCTTCTCATCAAGTGGCTTTGTGAATATATCGGCGTGTTGATCTTTGGTATTGATATAACAGAGTGAGATATCTCCATTGGCCACATGATCACGAATAAAATGATACCGTATTTCAATATGCTTCGTCTTGCCATGGAGTACGGGATTATGAGCAATTCTTATAGCACTTTCATTATCACATAAAAGAGGCAATGTCTTTATCTTAATTCCAAAATCCTCTAGACATTGTCTCATCCATAATAATTGAGAGCAACAACTTGCGGCGGCAATATATTCGGCTTCCGTGGAGGAAGTGGATATGCAATTTTGTTTCTTTGAAGACTAACACACAAGTGACCTACCAAGAAATTGGCAAGCACCCGAGGTTGATTTCCTAGTCACTTTGTCACCGGCCCAATCCGCATCCGAATACCCCACAAGATCAAAGCTTGTATTTGAAGGATACCAAAGACCATGATGAGAGGTATCAACCAAGTACCTAAGAATTCTTTTGACGGCGGTCATATGGATTTCCTTGGGGTTAGATTGAAATCTTGCACACAAACCCACACTAAACATCATATCCGGTCTAGATGCACAAAGATAAAGCAAAGAACCAATCATAGAGCGATAAAGCTTTTGGTCAACCGGAATACCTTCATGATCTAGTGTTAGATTCACGTTTGTTGCCATTGGGAATCTCAATGGGCTTGCATTTGACATATCAAACTTCTTAAGCATGTCTTGAATATATTTAGCCTGGCAAATAAAGGTTCCTTCTTCATATTGCTCAATTTCAAAACAAAGGAAAAACATTAATTCGCCCATCATAGACATCTCAAATTTACTTGTCATTAGCTTAGCAAATTGGTCTACAAAAGAGGCATTAGTAGAACCAAATATAATATCATCGACATATACTTGGCATACAAAGAATTCTCCATTTACACCCTTGGTGAAGAGTGTGGGGTCGACTATCCCAAGTACAAAACCACGGTCTACTAGAAACTCCTTTAAGTGATCGTACCAAGCACGTGGGGCTTGTTTGAGGCCATACAAAGCCTTGTGGAGTAAGTAGACATGGTTAGGACACTTGGGATCTTCGAATCCCGGAGGTTGTTTAACATATACCATCTCATTAAGTGGACCATTTAGAAATGCACTTTTAACATCCATTTGGTATAAGGTGAATTTATGACTAGAGGCAAATGCAAGTAATATACGAATGGATTCAAGTCTAGCTACGGGAGCGAAAGTTTCACCGTAGTCAAGTCCTTCGACTTGAGAGTAGCCTTGAGCAACCAAACAAGCTTTGTTGCGAATCACTTGTCCATGATTATCTTGCTTGTTCTTTAACACCCATTTGGTTCCAATCACATTATGATTCTTGGGTCTTTCCACAAGGGACCATACTTCGTTTCTCTCAAAGTTATGGAGCTCTTCATGCATAGCATGGACCCAATCTTCATCTTCAAGAGCTTCATACACCTTGGTGGGTTCAATATGAGATATATGGGCGTGAATGCCACAAAATAGTAATAGTTGCCTCCGAGTGGACACACTCCTTCCAAGGCCACCAATGATGTTCTTCTGATAGAGAGATTTTTGATGTAATGCCACGGCCTTGCTAGCCACTCGGCGAGCAAGGGCATCTGAGGGTCTCTCATTAGGAGGTGCATCTTCATCATCTCCTTCATCTTGATAATGATTGATCCGAGAGTGAGTTGGAGTTCTTGGTGAAGAATCACGAAAATCTTGACCACCATTATCATTGGGTGAATCTTGATCATTATCTTGATGGTTGGTATCATCTTGTAGATCTTGAGCTTGTTCTTGGTTTGCCGTTTAATCGAGGGTTGATGTAGAGGGCTCCACTTGCGTCGAGCTTGAGTCCAATTCCATTGCCATAAGGGGTTCCTCAACGGGTATAAGAGGACCTATACCCATTCTTCCTATGGCTATAGAGGAGGGCTCATCACCTACATCATCAAGATCAATTTGCCCCACTTGGGAGCCATTATCCTCATGGAACACCACATTCATAGATTCTTCAACACACCCGGTGGATATGTTGTAGACTCTATAAGTGTGGGATTCCTTGGCGTACCCAACAAATATGCCTTCAAAAGTTCTAGGCTCAAATTTAGGCAATTTAGAACCTTTAATGTAAACTTGACATTTGCAACCTACTTTTTTAATATAAGAGAGGTTGGGCTTTTTACCACCAAGTAGTTCATAAGAAGTCTTGTTAGTGAATGGAAGGAGATAGAGCCGGTTGGATAGATGAAAAGCGGTGTTGATGGCTTAGGCCCAAAAGTTATATGGAGACTTGAATTCTGCCATCATAGTTCTTGCCATATCAATAAGTGTACGGTTCTTCCTTTCCGCAACACCATTTTGTTGAGGGGCATACGCAACGGAATATTGGTGTTTAATACCCTCATCACTCAAGAATTCATCCATGGTGTAGTTCTTGAACTCGGTTCCATTGTCACTTCTTATGGCCAAAATGGTTGTGTCATATTGGCGTTGTACTTGAGTAGCCCAATCAATGAATTCCTTTTGAGTTTCACTCTTCTTCTTGATATAGAAAGTCCAAGTGTATCTTGTATAATCATCAACAATCACCAAGCAATATTTCTTGCCACCAAGGCTATCATAAGTAGGAGGCCCAAATAAATCCATATGAATGAGTTGAAAGGGCCTCGTTGTATTGATTGTTGTCACTTTGGGATGGTTCTTCTCATGCATCTTTCCGGCAACACAAGAGCTACAAGGACGATCTTTGGAAAATTTCACTTTTGTTAGTCCTTCCACATGCTCACCCTTCACAAGTGTTTGCAAATTTCTCATACCGATGTGGCCCGACCGGCGATGCCAAAGCCAACCCATGTCGGATTTAGCCATTAGACTTGTGGCAATATGTGTAGTTTTTTCGAGAAATCCACTACATACATACGGTTTTCCACAAATCCAACAAAGGCTACTTTAAGAGAAATTGTGTGAAGGATAAGCACATGATATCGTCCAAAGACAACAGTAAAGTTGCATTTGCAAAGTTGCAAAACGTAAAGTAAATTATAACCAAGGGACTCAACAAGGAGGACTTTCTCAATGGATGTATCCGGAGAGATGACCACTTTTCCATGTCCCAATACCTTGAGTTCGGAACCATCACCAATCGTGACATGAGATACCTTGAGAAGTTGATACATTAAGTTACTTGACACTTCTTTGCTTCCGGTCATATGTGCGGAGCAACCGCTATCAATAAGCCATGATGATCCTCCGGAAGCACATACCTACAAAGAATTAAGTCCTTGACTTAGGTACCCATGTTTTGATGGGTCCTTTCTTGTTAGTCACAAGGGTGTTGGGAACCCAAATAGAAACATGATAATCACTACCATATGAAGTGCCAACATATTTAGCATAAACATGTCCATCATTAGATTTCAAAAGCACATATGATGGATTATATTTTCCCGCAAAATTGTTGTGAGAAGATGTGTTCTTAGGAACAATGCTTTTAGCAAGAATATAAAATTCATCTTCATCATTAGCCAACTCCCCCTCCTTCACAAAAACAATAGCATTAGTGGAGGGAGTTGACTTCTTCTTCTCATTGGTCTTCTTGGATGAGAATCCAAATCCAAGTCCTTCCTTACCCACAACTCTCCTTTGATTTCTCAAAATATCATTGAGGTTCTTTTCTCCTTGGATGCAAGAGACTAGTCCTTTCTCAAGTTGAGCCTTCAACCTATTGTTCTCCACTATGAGAGATGCTTTGACACACAAGGGGTTAGTGGCACAAGCATTTTCATTTATATCCTTATCTTGAGAGATGTCATGTGACTCCTTAAGGACCTTGAGCTCTCTTGAGAGTGCCATGTGAGCTTTCTCAAGAAGCTCAAAATCCTTAAGTAGTTCATTGTGACCATTCATAATGTTATCATTTTCATCCATAAATTCGTTCAGCTTACATAGTGCATGATCACGGTCACCCATAATTTTAGATAGATCTAAAGTGGAGGTTTATTCAATAAATCTTTAAGGCATAGTGTATTATCTAGAGCTTCCTCAAGCTCCGCTATTGTAACAGCCCCAACTTGGTAATGAAAAATACGAAGAATTTTTCCACTTTTGCTTTCTTGTTTTGCATCATAGCATCCATATGCAATTGCTATTTATAACATTCACTTGGAAACAAATTGAAATGGGGAAGCAAACCCTCCACCAAATTTTTTTGCTCAACTTAGCAAACCAATAAACTTGAACTTCCAAATTGTTCAGGAAGTTCCAAGTGTGCATGTTAAATTCATTTGATGAAGCAATTCCTTATTAAGCAAGGAATGAAATTTGATAATTCAAATTGGCTTAATTCAATTTCTATTTTTGAACCCAAGTTAAACATTCCAAAAATTCGAACTAAAATCATGGGGAGCTTCAATGTTATAGTTAGAGCCTCCATGAATAATGTCATTATTTTTGGAAATGTTTAAGTGCTTCAAATAAATACAAATTGGAAATTGTCAAAAATGACCATCATTAAAAACTGTGAACAAAGGTTGGCCAAAACATTTTATTTTTCCTCCCCAATTTTTGTGGAGCACCTAAAGGTCAAGTGGAGCCCATATGAATTTTTGCACATTTTATAAAAATGTCCTGGTGCCTCAATTAAATTGTTAAAACTGCTGTTGGACCAGTTTGTAAATAAAGGAAATTGAAATAGGGGGGTTTTTGTGATTTTTTCTTTTTCCCGCACAGTGGCGGCCATGGCACTGGCGCCATGCCGCCGGCCATGCCGCCCTGACCCCGCGCTCCACTTGCTCCCCCTGGAGGGCAAGACGCCACCCATGACGCCCTGGACGCTACCTGCCCCTTTTCCCCTTCCCCTGCTCCCGTTCCTCCCTCCGCTCTAGCTCGCAACGCCGCCGAGCTCGAGCTCGCTTCCGCCGCCGAAGTGCCGTCACCTGGGACCGCCCCGCATGAATCAAAGGCTGGAACGGGGTTTGCCACTCCCTCCTCTCCCTTCCGGCATGAGGAATCGAGCCGGGGTCGTCTGGAACCGACGCCCGCATCCACGACTCCCCAACCCCGGCCGCCACCCGCCGCTCTCATCCTCGCCGGATTCCGGCTGCTGAGCTCACCCCCGGCCGCACCCAGCCACCTCACGCGTCGCAGGGTGAGCTCCCCTACCCTTTTGCCTCTTCCCGCGCCCCCTATCCCTCTCTCGTCGCCGTCGCCGCCGATCCCCGCCGTGCCGTGCGCCGGCCTGGACCCCGGCCTGGGGCCGGATGGCTCGGGCCAGTGCCCGGTCTGGACACGGCCTCGCGCTTGGCTTGGGCCGGCCACGGGCCGGAGGCTTTGGCCACACCCCCGGCCGTCTGTCCGGCCTGGGCCGGCCAAAGGCCGGTGCTCTCGGGCTGGTGCCCGGCATGAGGCTGGCCTGTGTGTAGTTTTCTTTTTCCTTTTTGGGAAAATAGATGAATTTAAAATAATTGATATCTTTTTGTATATTGCTTCAAAAATAGCAAACTAAATATCAAAGTGTTCAGCAAAATGAAACCTAGCTGCTAGTAACATTGCCCTTCCCTTTTGAGGAAATAATTTCTCCTTCTTTTAAGAATTCCTAAAATGGTAAAAATGAGACCTAAATTGGGAAAAATCATATCTCGATAAATATTGATCCAAAAATTATGAATAAGATATCAATGTGATCAAAACTTAAAATGCAATCAAACCATGCTAATCTCACATCATGATCACAAATATTTATTTGATGTTATTCATAATTTGATTAAAAGAATTAAATTCAATTAATTATTTAATTCGCTACTTATTCATCGGTGCTCCGAAAATTACAAATGAGGTACCAAAATGATCGGAAGAACAAAACCTTTTTAATCATGTCATATTCATGCATATTTGAGAAAATTCTAAATAATGTGATCATTTATGAACAATTGGACATTAAGTTAAATATGGGGTGTTTCCAAATAGTTGCCCTAGTTATTTGGCTCCCCATTTAATTTTGCTATTAAATTATATGATGATATCTTTGCATAAATTTGTCATGTCATCATGTGATTGTGCATTGCACCTTGTGTTCGTGTGATTTATTTGTTCTTTTGTATTATTTTTGGGTAACGATAGATTCCGGAGTTGAGGTCACCCCGACCTATCCCGACGAGCCGTACTACACGCCCCGGCAGCAAGGCAAGAGATAACCTAACGCAGTTCAAATGTCACTCTTGTTCAAAGATGTAGAGTATCCTATGAATGCATGTTTATCCCCCAAACCATCACATGTCCCCCTACCTATGAACCCTAGGTTTGATGGGTGTATGGGCGCCCTACTAACTAAATAACTTGTGCGGGCGTATCCAAGGGTTCTCTAGTTCGGTTTTCCATTTGCGTGTGAGTGGAAAAGAAGATGTTGATGAGGATTTGTGTTTAGGACGTGGCGATGGGGCAGGGGCTGAAATAGGCTGGGTAAACTTGCCATGTGGCCACAGATGACTCTTGGATAGTCTCACGCGAGGTAAAGGTTTAACCGCGCCTGCTCGCCGGCCTTCCCCGGAAGAGGGCCAATCAGGTGAGCCGGACGGTACCAATGGGTAAATTAGTACACCCCTGCAGGGTAAATCTTTTCGAAAAGCCGTGTCCACGGTTAAGGACGCCTTGGGAACGGATTACGAGATCATAGAGAACCTTGTGTCATTTAGATCTTTTAAATGAAAATCTAGCTTTATGCAAATTAGCTACATTATACAGCATTAGAGTCTCCGTCAGCATCGGGCCTATATCGCCCTACTAAACTTACGAGTATGTCGTACTCAGTGTCTCTTTGCTGCCTTTATATTTGTATTTCAGAGGAGGACGACACCGAGCAGCTAGGTGGGTTCCTCGTGGACGTCGACTAGTAGTCCGGGGTTCCCAGGTGGCAGCTTGGGATCGTGGAACAAGCTGGCTGGGATCTTTTACTGTAGGCCTCTTAGGTTATATTTCCATCTTGTTGTTAGACAACACTACCCGTTTCCGCTTGATGTACTGTTGGATCTGTGATCCCTTTTGTGTGTAATATTTGTATCTTCTCTTATATGAGTTGCTATATGCTTTTGTGTCGTAGAGTCTGCAATGTGCCAGTTGTTCCACAAGTCTCGGTCTCTTTACTATATGTGATAGCGATGTTTGAGCTTATGGCATGATCGAGGTGTTGTGTGCCGATGATCCATTCCGAGCACACCTGCCAATGAGTTTTGGCCTGGGATTGGTAAACCCAGTAACCTTCGATTGTGTAGCATGACCGGTTGCACAACGCTTCACTGTATAGTTCTGGGGTCGGGGCGCTACAAGTTGGTATCAGAGCAGGACTGCCTGTAGGAAACCCTTTCTATTGGTCGATGTCGAGTCTAGTTGAAAATTATTTATAACCTAAAAATGAGTTGTGAAAACCTTCTTAGGATTCTTTTTACTCCTCATCCAACTCGCTCTACTCTGATTCTTATCTCTATTTGTTTAAAGTTTGGTGTCGATGTTTAGGTTCTCGGGGTTTGGGTTTTTACCGTCCAGTTATGTTTCTAGTCCGTTGTATCTGTTTGATATCGCCACGATGACGTGATGTCACCATGGTTGGCTAAATCTGTTTGTGCTTGAGCTATCTAAATTCTCCATATCTGCAAGGACCCCAATGATCTATCCTATCTGGCGAAGGTGTTTACTAACTATGTCATTGTTCCAATTCTTCAGAATGGCTCCTACCTGTCATGGGGAATCAAGCAATCCTGATGCACCGCCACCACCCTCAATGGCGGAGGTTCTGATTACCATCAAGCAAAACCGCATGTGCAACGAGCATTTGCTCGAGCAGCTGGTGCAGCAAGGGGCCAGGAGGAACAACGACTGCACCACTCTCACCGAGTTCTTGCGGTCCCAACCTCCTACCTTCACCGAAGCTAAGGAGCCGCTTGATACGGATGATTGTCTCCAGGCTCTTGAGTGCAAGTTTGCCGCTCTGCATGTTCCGGTGGCGGAACAAGTCAACTTCGCCACCTACCTGCTGAATGGAGCCGCCGGCTCCTGGTGGGAGAGCCACATGGCAATGTTTGCCGTGGGCCATGTCTTCACTTGGGAGGATTTCCGCGCCATTTTCTGTGCGGCGTACATCCCCAAGCCCGTCATGGACCTCAAGAGGAGGCAGTTCCTGGACTTGACCCAGGGACGCATGGACGTCCAAGCCTATAGGCGGGAGTTCAACCACCTCTCGCGTTACGCCCCTCAGGACGTGACGAACGATGAGGACAAGCAATACCTCTTCCGCAAGGGGCTCGGCCCTCGCCTCCGATACGAGCTCCTACCCTTCAAGTTCCAGTCCTACCAGGATCTCTACAACCAGGCTCTCACTATGGAGCAGGGTAGGAAGGAGCTGGAGGCTTCCAAGAGGCCAGCTCCCACCGACAACCAAAGCTCCTCTTCCTCTGAGGGCAAGAAGCGCAGGGTCTTTGTGCCCTTCAGCGCCGTGCCTCGTGCACCCTTCGCTCCGAGGCCCACTGGGTGCTTGCCACCTCCGCCTCGCCCAGCTACTTCGACCTTGGGTGCGGCCGGAGGCGGTTTTCGACCTCGGCTGCCTGCACCGCCGGGGCTCACTTGCTTCGCTTGTGGCCAGCCGGGGCACTACTCCAGGGAGTGCCCCCAGAAGGCACCGGCTCCCGCAGCACCTGCACCAGCACCCTCTACCCCAGCCGCCAAGGCCGTGACCGTCAGCCGTGGTCGCCTGAACCACGTCTCGGCTGAAGGAGTCGAAGAGGATCCCGGAGTTCTCATGGGTATGCTTCGAATCAATGATTACCCTGCTTCACATTTATTTGATTCTGGAGCATCGCATTCATTCATATCTATAGCTTTTGCACACAACCATCAAATTCCATTTGTGAACATGGACTCCCCGTTAGTGGTCAAGACCCCAGGCTCTAGTTGGCACACAAAATGGGTTGCTCCGGAAGTCCAGATTACCATAGGCTATTGGTCTTTCCTGTTCCAGTTGATAGCACTGAAGTCAGATGGTCTGAATGTAATTCTGGGGATGGATTGGTTAGTCAAATATCAGGCCAACCTGGACTGTGCTGCCAAGTCTGTCACCATGATCCACCCAACCGTCAGGCTGGTGAGTTATTGGTCACCCTCGTCCGCAATTCCCTCCGCTGCTACTCCACTCTCACCGGCGATCAGCTTATGCTTCCTGGAGGGAACCACACTGCCTGAAATGCATGAAGTCGCTGTGGTGTGTGATTTCCCCGATGTTTTTCCGGAGGAATTGCCCGGCATGCCACTTGATCGCAGCGTGGAGTTTGTGATTGAGGTGGTTCCGGGAACCGCCCCAATTTCCAAGAGGCCCTATCATATGCCAACGGAAGAGCTAACTGAATTAAAGAAGCAACTTGATGAGCTGCTAGAAAAGGAATTCATCCGGCCGAGTAGCTCACCTTGGGGCTGCCCGGTCATCTTTGTCAAGAAGAGGGATACCACTGTTCCTCGACTGGTTGTTGATTACCGCCCCTTGAATGCGGTGAAAATCAAGAACAAGTATCCCATTCCTCGAATAACTGACTTGTTCGATCAGCTGGCTGGTGCAATAGTATTCTCCAAGATGGATCTGAGGTCAGGTTACCATCAGATAAAAATCAGAAAGGAGGATATTCCGAAGACGGCTTTCACCACTCGCTATGGCCTGTATGAATACGCCGTCATGTCCTTTGGCCTCACAAATGCTCCGGCCACATTCATGAGGCTGATGAACTCCATCTTCCACGAGTACCTCGATAAGTTTGCCATTATTTACGTCGATGACATCCTTGTCTACTCCAAAACCGAAGACGAACATGCTGAGCATCTTCGGCTAGTCCTGACCAAGCTTAGAGATCACCGCCTCTATGCCAAGTTCTCCAAGTGTGAGTTTTGGCTAAAGGAGCTCATTTTTCTCGGTCATGTGGTGTCAGCTGCCGGAGTAGCGGTGATACCAGACAAAATTTAGGCAATCCTGGATTGGCCAACTCCCAAGTTCGCCAAATATATCCGAAGCTTTCTTGGATTGGCGGGTTATTATCACCGATTCATCGAGGGCTTTTCCAAAATAGCCAAAGCATTGACTGATCTTATCAAGAAGAATAAACAATTTGTGTGGTCAGACAAGGCTGAAGAAAGTTTCCAAACTCTCAAGGTCAAGCTCACCACCACTCCGGTGCTTGTCCTTCCTGACACAGACAAAGACTTTGTCGTCTATTGTGATGCATCACTCCAAGGCTTGGGCTGTGTTTTGATGCAAGAGGGCCATGTTGTCGCTTATGCTTCCCGTCAACTCAAGCCACATGAGCAAAATTACCCAACTCATGATTTGGAGCTTGCCGCCGTGGTACATGCTCTAAAGCAATGGAGGCCCTATCTGTTGGGCAAACGTTGCGAGATCTATTCTGATTATCAAAGTCTGAAGTATCTCTTCACCCAGCCGGATCTGAACTTGAGGCAGAGAAGATGGTTGGAATTAATAAAATACTTTGATGTGACCCTCAATTATCAGCCCGGCAAGGCCAATGTCGTGGCCGATGCTTTGAGTCGCAAGGCCTATTGCAACACCGTGATGGTTGAAAAGGCACAACCGGCTCTCCATGAGGAATTTGCTCGGTTAAATCTGGAGATTGTTCCCTCCGGATATCTAGCTAACCTCGAAATCAAATCCACTCTCGAGGATGATATCAAGGCCGCCCAGCAAAATGATGCTGAAATCCTCGAGATCAAAGAGAAGATAGCTAATGGGAAGGCCAATTGTTTCTCGGTTGATGACAATGGTGTTGTCTATTTTGGCGACCGTCTAGTGGTGCCCAAGAGTGGGAACACAAAAGAGTTGATCCTCTCAGAAGCTCATGAGTCACCCCTCTCTATTCATCCGGGTAGCACCAAAATGTACCAAGATCTTTGCCCTCAATTCTGGTGGTCTTGCATGAAGCGCGAGATCGCCGAGTATGTTGCTGAATGCGACGTCTGTCGCCGGGTGAAGGCTGAACATCAAAGGCCCGCTGGTACCCTTCGCCCCATAGCCATCCCCGAGTGGAAGTGGGATGAAGTTGGTATGGATTTCATTACCGGCTTTCCGAGATCACAAAAGGGCAATAATGCCATCTGGGTCGTCATTGACCGCCTATCCAAGGTAGCCCATTTCCTTCCCGTTCGCGAAGACATAGATGCAAAGCAATTGGCTGAGTTGTATGTTGCTCGCATTGTCCCTCTCCATGGTGTTCCACTGAGGATTATCTTAGACCGTCGGAGCCTATTCGTATCCAGGTTCTGGCAGAGTTTCCATAGGGCTATGGGAACCCGTCTCAATCTCAGCACAGCCTATCATCCTCAAACCGACGGTCAAACTGAAAGGGTGAACCAAGTTCTTGAGGACATGCTTCGGGCATGTGTCATATCCTTCGGTAAGGGTTGGGAAAAATACCTCCCTCTCGCCGAGTTCTCCTACAACAACAGCTATCAGGCTAGCCTCCAAATGGCTCCCTTTGAGGTTCTCTATGGGAGAAAATGCCGAACTCCTCTAAATTGGTCTGAAACCGGAGAGAGGCCACTCTTCGGTCCCGATGTGATCAATGAAGCCGAGGAGAAGGTCCGTATCATTCGGGATAATCTCAAGGCTGCTCAGTCCCGGCAGAAAAGCTACTATGACAAGCATCATCAAGAGATCCACTATGAAATTGGTGACAAGGCCTATCTTCGAGTCTCTCCTCTCCGTGGCGTTCGTCGCTTCGGAATCAAGGGCAAATTGGCACCTCACTATATTGGCCCTTTCACTGTCGTAGTCAAGCGAGGAGATCTCTCATATCAACTTGAGCTACCCTCCAACTTCCCGGATGTCCATGATGTATTCCATGTCTCCCAACTCCGTCGTTGCTTCAAGGATCCAATCCGTGGGGTTGATCATGAGGTGTTGGACATTCAGGAGGATTTGACCTATCGCGAGCATACTATCCGCATCTTGGATGAAGCAGAGAGGAAAACCCGCAACAAGACTATCAAGTTCCTAAAAATCCAATGGTCTAACCATTCTGAGGAGGAAGCGACTTGGGAGCGAGAAACTAGTCTTCGTTAGGAATACCCCGCCTTCTTCACTCAAGCCTAGAATCTCGGGACGAGATTCCTGTAAGGGGGTAGAATTGTAACAGCCCCAACTTGGTAATGAAAAATACGAAGAATTTTTCCACTTTTGCATTCTTGTTTTGCATCATAGCATCCATATGCAATTGCTATTTCTAACATTCACTTGGAAACAAATTGAAATGGGGAAGCAAACCCTCCACCAAATGTTTTTGCTCAACTTAGCAAACCAATAAACTTGAACTTCCAAATTGTTCAGGAAGTTCCAAGTGTGCATGTTAAATTCATTTGATGAAGCAATTCCTTATTAAGCAAGGAATGAAATTTGATAATTCAAATTGGCTTAATTCAATTTCTATTTTTGAACCCAAGTTAAACATTCCAAAAATTCAAACTAAAATCATGGGGAGCTTCAATGTTATAGTTAGAGCCTCCATGAATAATTTCATTATTTTTGGAAATGTTTAAGTGCTTCCAATAAATACAAATTGGAAATTGTGAAAAATGACCATCATTAAAAACTGTGAACAAAGGTTGGCCAAAACATTTTATTTTGCCTCCCCAATATTTGTGGAGCACCTAAAGGTCAAGTGGAGCCCATATGAATTTTTGCACATTTTATAAAAATGTCCTGGTGCCTCAATTAAATCGTTAAAACTGTTGTTGGACCAGTTTGTAAATAAAGGAAATTGAAATAGGGGTTTTTTTTGTGAATTTTTCTTTTTCCCGCACAGTGGCGGCCATGGCACTGGCGCCATGCCGCCGGCCATGCCACCCTGCCCCCGCGCTCCACCTGCTCCCCATGGAGGGCAAGACGGCGCCCACGATGCCCTGGACGCCACCTGCCCCTTTCCCCCTTCCCCTGCTCCCGTTCCTCCCTCGGCTCTAGCTCGCAACGCCGCCGAGCTTGAGCTCTCTTCCGCCACCGAAGTGTCGTCGCCTGGGACTGCCCCGCACGAATCGAAGGCTGCAGCGGGGTTCGCCGCTCCCTCCTCTCCCTTCCGGCGCGAGGAATCGAGCCGGGGTCGTCTGGAACCGACGCCCGCGTCCACGAGTCCCCAACCCCGGCCGCCACCCGCCGTTCTCATCCTCGCCAGATTCCGGCCGCTGAGCTCGCCCCCGGCCGCACCCAGCCACCTCACGCGTTGCAGGGTGAGCTCCCCTACCCTTTTGCCTCTTCCCGCGCCCCCTATCCCTCTCTTGTCGCCGTCGCCGTCGCCGCTGATCCCCGCTGTGCCGTGCGCCGGCCCGAACCCCGGCCTGTCCGGCCTGGGGCCGGATGGCTCGGGCCAGTGCCCGGTCTGGACCCGGCCTCACGCTTGGCTTGGGCCGGCCACGGGCCGGAGGCTTCGGCTACACCCCCGGCCGTCTGCCCAGCCTGGGCCGGCCAAAGGCCGGTGCTCTCGGGCTGGTGCCCGGCCTGCAGCCCGGCCTGGCCGGCACGAGGCTGGCCTATCTGTAGTCTTCTTTTTCCTTTTTGTGAAAATAGATGAATTTAAAATAAGTGATATCTTTTTGTATATTGCTTCAAAAATTACAAACTAAATATCAAAGTGTTCAGCAAAATGAAACCTAGCTGCTAGTAACATTGCCCTGCCCTTTTGAGGAAATAATTTCTCCTTCTTTTAAGAATTCCTAAAATGGTAAAAATGAGACCTAAATTGGGAAAATTCATATTTTGATAAATATTGATCCAAAAATTATGAATAAGATATCAATGTGATCAAAACTTAAAATGCAACCAAACCATGCTAATCTCACATCATGATCTCAAATATTTATTTGATGTTATTCATAAATTGATTAAATGAATTAAATTCAAATGATTATTTAATTCGCTATTTATTCATCGGTGCTCCGAAAATTACAAATGAGGTACCAAAATGATCGGAAGAACAAAACCTTTTTAATCATGTCATGTTAATGCATATTTGAGCAAATTCTAAATAATGTGATCATTTTTGAACAATTGGACATTAAGTTAAATATGGGGTGTTTCCAAATAGTTGCCCTAGTTATTTGGCTCCCCATTTAATTTTGCTATTAAATTATATGATGATATCTTTGCATAAATTTGTCATGTAATCATGTGATTTTGCATTGCACCTTGTGTTCATGTGATTTATTTGTTCTTTTGTATTATGTTTGGGTAACGATAGAGTCCGGAGTTGAGGTCACCCCGACCTATCCCGACGAGCCGTACTACACGCCCCGGCAGCAAGGCAAGAGATAACCTAACCTTCTTGGCATCTAGTCTCCCATTGTTTTATAAACTTATTTTATCCACCATAATATTGCATGCGGTTCAAATGTCACTCTTGTTCAAAGATGTAGAGTATCCTATGAATGCATGTTTATCACCCAAACCATCACATGTCCCCCTACCTATGAACCCTAGGTTTGATGTGTTGGCCGGAGACAAGATTAAAATTGTTGTTTCTATATGCTTAGCAATGCTTAGCAATGCTTAGCAATGCTTAGCCATGCTTAGTTAAATGCTTAGATGTCCGTTATTATTTCCATGATGTTGATTTTGATGGAATGTCGGACATGGTGGTGATTTGTGGTACTTAATTAATCTGCTTAAAAGGCTTGGGTGAGTTTCCATTGGGGATGGTGTTTTGCCTCACTCTTGCCCCTAAGTGCGAGTTCTTGTATCTAGAACCAAGGTTTGAGCGTGCTGCCATTGGTGGGTGTATGGGCGCCCTACTAACCAAATAACTTGTGCGGGCGTATCCAAGGGTCCTCTAGTTCGGTTTTCCATTTGCGTGTGAGTGGAAAAGAAGATGTTGATGAGGATTTGTGTTTAGGACGTGGCGATGGGGCAGGGGCTGAAATAGGCTGGGTAAACTTGCCCTGTGGCCACAGATGACTCTTGGATAGTCTCACGCGAGGTAAAGGTTTAACCGCGCCTGCTCGCCGGCCTTCCCCGGAAGAGGGCCAATCAGGTGAGCCGGACGGTACCAATGGGTAAATTAGTACACCCCTGCAGGGTAAATCTTTTCGAAAAGCCGTGTCCACGGTTATGGACGCCTTGGGAACGGATTACGAGATCATAGAGAATCTTAACCTTAATTAATTAATTTGGCAGCTAAAGGTTGCAACTCAACGTGTGTGTAAAAGGTTCATTTCCTCGAGGGTGATTCGAGGGAGTGCCTTTGGTGGAGATGAGAGATGGTTTGGCTACATGTTGGTTCGACGAGAACGAATATGAAATGTTACTCCCTTATTATGAAAAATATTCTGAATAGACGATGCCTTGTGTCATTTAGATCTTTTAAAATGAAAATCTAGCTTTATGCAAATTATCTACATTATACAGCTTTAGAGCCTCTGTCAGCACCGGGCCTATATCGCCCTACTAAACTTGCGAGTACGTCGTACTCAGTCTCTCTTTGCTGCCTTTATATTTGTATTTTAGAGGAGGACGACACCGAGCAGCTAGGTGGGTTCTTCGTGGACGTCGACTAGTAGTCTGGGGTTCCCAGGTGGTAGCTTGGGACCGTGGAACAAGCTGGCTAGGATCTTTTATCTGTAGGCCTCTTAGGCCATATTTGCATCTTGTTGTTAGACAACACTACCCGTTTCCGCTTGATGTACTGTTGGATCTGTGATCCCTTTTGTGTATAATATTTGAATCTTCTCTTATATGAGTTGCTATATGCTTTCGTGACGTAGAGTCTGCAATGTGCCAGTTGTTCCACAAGTCTCGGTCTCTTTACTATACGTGATAGCGATGTCTGAGCTTATGGCATGATCGAAGTGTTGTGTGTCGATGATCCATTCCGAGCACACCTGCCAATGAGTTTTGTCCTGGGATTGGTAAACCCAGTAACCTTCGATTGTGTAGCATGACCGGTTGCACAACGCTTCACTGTATTGTTCTGGGGTCGGGGCGCTACAGCTATCCTATTAGCATCATCACGAGCAAAACCCTGAAGTTCACATATTGTTTATTCGTGTTCTTCAATGAGACCATATGCATTACCAAGTTGAGTCATGAAAGCATCAAATGCAATTTTATTTTCACCTTCAAGTGATCTCATAATTTTTGAAAGATTATTAGCATTTTTATCTTCAGGTTCCTCGACACAATTCAACAATGATGGAGTAGAGGAAATTGAGGGTTTTAGTGAGTGGGTTACCTTTGGAGATGTACCCTTGGCCATAAGGCACTTGTGTTTGGTGGGACCTTTCTTGTCAATCGGAGTTGAAAAGAGAGAATCCAAAGAAGAAGGAATAGCCCCAATTGCCATGGCCGCCATGCCAACTTGTCCTTCTTCATCTTCACTTTCTTCACCTCCGGATATGTATTATTGCTCATTTGTCACCATTTCCCTTTGAGGTACCTTCTTAATGAAGTTCTTGTTCTTGGGAACAAAGTTGGTTTTCTTGATGAGCTTTCCTCCATTCTCAATTCTACTCTTGTAAGGGCAATACGCAACGAAGTGCTCACTATCTCCACAATTGAAACAAGTTCTTGCTTTCTTCATACTTGATCCTTCTTTTCCCTTGTTCTTCATTGCATTTGATCTAAAGTCCCCTTTCTTCCACCAATTATGGTTGTCAAGCGCCAAACACTCATTGTGTGACACCCTCTTTTCCTTCTCGGATGGCACATAGGTGGATCCATGATACGTCTGAAACGTATCTATAATTTTTGAGTGATCCATGCTAGTTTTGTGATATTGTCACATGTTTTTACTGTCAATTATATCATTTTTATGCATTTTGTCGGACTAACCTATTGACAAGATGCCCAGTGCCAGTTCCCTGTTTTTGCTGTTTTTTTGTTTCAGAAATTTACTTCTGGAAATATTCTCGGATCGCGCTGGAAATTTACGGGGAATTTTTATTTGCCACGACGAAGTACCAGTCCGAAGGAGAGCCGGAGGGGAGGCCCACAGGGTAGAGGCACCCCCCTGCCGCGGCCTGGGGGTCACCCGCGGGTGGGGCCCGCCCCTGCCCGTGGGACCTCACCTCGGCCCCCTCCGACGCCTATAAATTGCCTTTTACGCTAAAAACGTCGAGGCGGCCATTATTTTCCAGAAACTCGACCCCGACGCGCCGTCACCGAAAACCCTAGTTCGGGGTCCAATCTGAAGCTGATCCCGGCACTCTGCCAGAGGGGAGACCGATCCCGGAGGGCTCTTCATCGTCATGCCTTCTTCCGGGATGATTTGTGAGTAGTCTCACCTTGGACTACGGGTCCATGGCAGTAGCTAGTTGGTAGTCTCTCTCTCTTGTGCTTCATGTCTTATGATCTTGCGAGCTGCCTAACATGATCAAGATCGATTATTCTAATGCTATGTGATGTGTCTTATGATCTTGCGAGCTGCCTAACATGATCTATGATCTTATCGTCCATTCCCAAGTTGTCCATAACCGCAGACACGGCTTTTCGAAAAGATTAAACCCTGCAGGGGTGTACTAATTTACCCATTGGTACCGTCCGGCTCACCCAGTTGGCCCTCTTCCAGGGAAGGCCGGCAAGCAGGCGCGGTTAAACCTTTACCTCGCGTGAGACTATCCAAGAGTCATCTGTGGCCACAGGGCAAGTTTACCCAGCCTCAGCCCCTACCCCATCGCCACGTCCTAAACACCACCATCCTCATCATTTCTTTTTCCGCTCACACACACGGCAAATGGAAATAGCAAACTAGAGGACCCTTGGATACGCCCGCACAAGTTATTCAGTTAGTAAGGGGCCCATACCCCCACCGTTGGTAGCACGCTAGTCTTGGTTCAAGAGGTAAAGAACTCGCACCTAGGGGCAGGAACGAGACAAAACACCATCCCCGATGGCAACTCATCCCAGCCTTCTTAGCAATTTAATTAAGCATCACATATATCCACCACGCCCGAATCATTCCATCAACATCATCAATATGGAATTAATCAACGGAAACAACTAGCATACGACTAAGCATGGCTAAGCATATAAATATAATAATTATATCTTTGTCTCCGACCAAAACATCAAACCTATGGTTCATAGGAGGGGAAGCATGTGATGGTTCGGGGAAGACATGCATTTGTAGGATACTCTAATTCTTGATCAAAGAGACAGTTGAATCGCATGCAATATTCTGGTGGATAAAATAAGTTTGCAAAACAATAGGATGCTAGATGCCAACAAGGTTAGGTTAGTTCTTGCCTTGCTGATAGTACTGGTCGCGCTGGTTGTCAAGGTATTGTGGTGGAACCTCGACTCCCGAATCTACCGAAACACAAACAATACAGGAAAGGAAATAAATAACACGAATACAAGGTGCAATGCATAATCATGATGAGATGGTCAAATTATGCATTGAAATCATATTGGGCATGTCCCACAAGTTAAATGGAACCCCTAAAATAAATATTGCAATTAACGGGTTTTAACTCCATATTTAACTTAGTGAGATAAGTGATTAAACAAAAAGTCCAGTACTGAAATATGAGGTATATATGCATGACAATGACATTATTAGATAGGTATTAATCCACTGATCATCTTGGTATATCATTTGCAATTTTTGAGTTAATATTTAACAAGTTATGATATTTTTAACAAATGATTTAATTCTGCCATTTTACTTATTTTTAATAAACAGAACCAATAATAAATCTAAAGTTTCATAAAATGACATAAACTTGTAGATCATTGCTTGCTGAACATTTTGAGCTATTAAACACAATTTTTGAATAAGCAAAACTCAAGTTATTGATTTTCTAAAAATGGAATTAAATCTGCCATTTTAATTATTTTAATTAAACAGCAATTTAAATGTTCATCAAGCATGGAAAATGGAACTAACATGTAGGGTTTATTTAGATGAGCATTTTGACCTATTATTTGCATTTTTCTGAATTATAAAACTCTAGATATGAATTTCCATAAATTTGAATAACTCACAGGTGATTTGCAATTCACAATTAAATTCATATTTTTAAATTTCATTGGCATGTATGAATCACATATTTGGACAGGTTATGAAATTCTAAACATTTTGATAGCTCACTCATGATTTTTGGATAATTAATTTTCAAGTTATGCAATTTCCAATTTTCAAATATAATCTGCCATTTTGTAATTTTAATTAATTCAGCAATAAAACTTAATTATTTGTTCATGACATTGACACTATCAGATAGATCTCATTTAGGTGAACAAATTTCATATATAACACTTTTAGTTTGGACTTATGGATTAAGAGATAGGACAAACACCATTTTCTGTTAATTTCTGAAAAACAAAAATAAGAACAGGTGACGTCACGTGACGTCACCGAAGGGCAGCGGCTCGGTTGAGCATCAATTCGTGGATTCGGGTTGAAATTGGACGATGGCACCTGCGCTATGATCTAGAGAAGGGAGGGAGGAGCACAGGGAGCGGCGGAAGGGGACCATATGGTCACCGGAATGAGCTCCGGTGACCAGGGCGCGGCGGCGGTTAGCGGTGCACGCCGGCAGCAGTACTGAGAGGGAGAGGGGGAGAGCTAAAGGGCCAGGGAGGTGCGCTTGCTCACCACGAGTGCGATGGCGTGGCCGGTGAGGTCGGAGGAGGGGCGGCGGCGACGGAATGGTGCCCGGCGTCTCGGTCGGCCGCGGGGAAGACGCGGTCGCCGGCGGGGATTCCGGCCCACCCGGGTCGATTCCTCGCACGGGGAGGGGCGGCACAGCGAGGCGGAGCTAGTGGTGGAGCTGGCTGGCGCCGGGATGGCCGGAGTCGACGGCATTCATGACGGCAGCGGCGGCGGCGTCGGGCAGAAGCGCGGGCCGGTTTTAGGGTTAGGGTTAGGGTTTCGCAAGGGGGAAAGGAGCGGGAGAGAGAGAGAGGGCGGCCCCGGCTTGCTTCTTATACCCCGAGGAGACGCGGCATGGCGACAGTGGCGGTGCGGTGCGGTGGCGACGGCGGGGTGAGGCGCTCGGTCGCTACAGGGACGAAGACGAAGACGTTTTTCTGGAAAACCCCCTGGAACCTTTTCTCCTTTTCTGTTTTCTTTATTTAATTGAAACAGAGGCCCTTTTCTAATTAATTGAGGCATCAAAGCATTTCCAAAATTTATGAAAATATTCATGGAGGCTTAAAACAGAAAGAGGAAGCCCACCATATTTTTATTTGGAATTTTTGGAAAGGTTTAATTGGTTTCAAATTCAAAGTTGACTTTCAACTATTTGAAGTTCTCATTTTTAATTGAGGCCCTTAAACCTTTTTATAAAATCTAGAAAAATTCACAGAGTCAATATATATTATGTGGAACCTGTGGTAAAATTTGCAGCCCATTTGAAAAACATTTCCTGTGATAACATCTCAGAAATTGCTCTCTTGCAATTTTGGCTTTAATTAAATACTTGCATGTTCAAATGCATTTAAATTTGGCAACAATTATATTTGTAGTTGTTGGAACTGCCTGGACAAATATGGAAGCTCAAGAATATTTTGTTTTTCCAATTTGAACAATGCATTTGGTTTGGAAGTTTGGGAAGGGTTTACTTCCTTTTAAAGATTTTCAATGGTGGCAATATTTAATTTAGCAATTTAAATATGTATTCCATGATGCAATGCAAAACAAAAAGTGAAAATTTGGCCCATATTTTAGGGTACCAAATCTGGGCTGTTACAAATCTACCCCCCTTACAAGAATCTCGCCCCGAGATTCCTAGAGTAGGAAGAGGGAAGAGGGAACACGGCAACCCTTAACTTCAACG
Source organism: Puccinellia tenuiflora (assembly GCA_012064385.1). Taxonomy (NCBI): domain Eukaryota; kingdom Viridiplantae; phylum Streptophyta; class Magnoliopsida; order Poales; family Poaceae; genus Puccinellia; species Puccinellia tenuiflora. The sequence goes on from QRDG01000418.1 coordinate 133,081, forward strand.
ATCTTCTCGATCCCACGATGATCTTCCTTGATGCAGAGGGTAAGAGAACAAGCATGACGTGTCGACGAGAAAGTCAAAAGATAGTTCAGGGGGACAGACAAGTTTTCTCCAAGGGTTGGAAATATGAACTTTGGACAAGACCATAAGCCATTGGGGAAAACTAGGAACAACTTGACCAAACAAAGGTCGAGCAAAGGATAGGAGAAATGACCGAGAGACATTTTTAGCAACACCACGTTAATGTTCTCCTCGATGTTCTAGATACCACTATCTGGCTTCGGGATAAGCCTTCAATAGGTCATCAAGTAGAGGTCGGACCTTTAAGATTGCAAAGAGACCATAAGGACAACTTCTAGAATAAGTCGCACAATATCCTCATGGAGAGTGGTTTGATTTTATGAAAGGCAAGAGGATATCACAATAGACCTTCCAGTTAAGTAGGGCAACCACCACCTCAAACTTGCTGGATTTACACAAGGCCTATGTCATATTCTTACGAACACCAACCATCATTTCTGCTTGAGATTCAGATTTGGTTAGGCATGCGGATATTTCAGACTTGACATGTCCAAGGAAGGAGTTACAACAGATAACGAGAGGTAAGGATCTCAAGAATTGACTATAGTGTAAGGCTCCAGAACACAAGCTAGAGTGCGATCAAAGTCCTGGGATTCCAAAACAATAACAATTGCTAAGAATATCCGATTACCACCTCAATATGCATCCTCAACAGTCTCGAGCCCGAGTAGCTCGGAGGTAGATGGATAAGGAAGGGTAAGAGCATCACTTCACCAAGTATGTCATGAGACTCAGCACGACCTCTTGATATAAAAGAGTGTGACACCCTATGGTTGAACAGAACAAAAGCTGGACAAGCCTCTGATTCTGCGGATTACAAAACTTTAACCTGGCCGAGGAATGGACGAGGTACCGGAGTTTGTTTCTCCTAACATCCCGAGGTGGAATGTCTTGACGGACCACAAGGGTAACATGCATCGGGACACACCAATGCACGATAACACTTGACTGTCAACTAACAGATAAAGGTCGGACAGCAATTCAGGAGTAAGAAACATGCTCAGTAGAAGTTCCAAGATGTTGCAGAAGCACAAGTTAGCACTCTTCCAACAACTAGTGCTGAAAGGGTTTTACTAACAAGTGTTTTGGAGGAAACACAAACATTGACAGAAAACTCGCTAAGAGCAATCTTGTCGTGATCCAGATGGTTCTGTGGCAGAGAGTCTAGCTAAAGCTAGTGTCAGAGGAGAGCAGTGCTGAGCAAGTCAATTACGGCTGCAACCTCGAGTTTGAAGACTAACTTCAATTTTGCCAACCTGATGTAAGGTTTGAATTAACAACAGGGTTCAACGGAAAAGATCTTGGGTTAAAGATCAGCTTCATGCACTGGGACTCACGAATAGCATAATGCTCACATGGGTGACAACCCCCATAAATCATTACACCTGAGCCCTAGCACAATCCGGGACCTTCGGTTCAAGATCTTGGGCTAAAGCAAGGGAATTTCTTGACGATCCGCAACATTTCCGTCCTTCGGGCTTTAGAATTGGCAGACGAGCAAAGTTAACCCGTAACTAAAGATAGAACCCAACCCCGTGAACCTAAATTCTTGAATCACCAGACGAGCAGAAGAACTGCTAAATCAAATAGAGGTAAGATGGCTCAGAGTTAGAGCGAGTTGGGTAAGGAGTAAAAAGAATCCTAAGATGGTTTTCACAACTCCTTTTTAGGTTAAAATAGTTTTCACGAACACTAGACTCGACATCGACCAATAGAACGGGTTTCCTACAGGCAGTCCTGCTCTGATACCAATTTGTAGCGCCCCGACCCCAGAGCTATACAGTGAAACGTTGTGCAACCGGTCATGCTACACAATCGAGGGTTACTGGGTTTACCAATCCCAGGCCAAAACACATTGGCAGGCATGCTCGGAATACATCATCGGCACACAACACCTCGATCATGCCATAAGCTCGGACATCGCTTTCACGTATAACAAAGAGACCAAGACTGCGGAACAACTGGCACATCACAGACTCTACGACACAAAGATATCATAGTTCAACTCATATATGAGAAAGATAGCAAATATCACAATCAGAGGTCGCAGACCCATCATTACATCAAGCGGAAAGCAAATATAGTTGTCTAACAACAAGATCCAAATTATGGCCTAAGAGGCCTACAGATAAACATCCCGTGCCAGCCTGTTCCAAGACGTCCCAAGCTGCCACCTGGGAACCCCAGACTACTCGTCGATGTCAACGTAGAACCCACCTTCCAGTTCGGTGGCGTCCTCCTCTGAAACAAATAATATTCAACAAAGCAAGGCTGAGTACGACGTACTCGCAAGAATTAGTAGGGCGATATAGGCCCGATGCTGACGGAGGCTCTACTGCTGTATAATGTAGCTAATTTGCATAAAGCTGGTTTTCCTTTTAAAAGATATAAAGACCCATGGCATCGTCTACTCAGAATGTTTTCCGAAAAGGGATAAGAGAGTAAACTTTCATCTTTGGTTCTCAACGAACCATTTGTAGCCAACACCAACTCATCTCCACCAAGGCACTCCCTCGAATCACCCTCGAGGAAATGAACCTTTACCACACGTTGATTATGCAACCTCTAGCTGCCATATCAATTAAGTTAATGTTCTCTATGATCTTATCGTCCATTCCCAAGTCGTCCATAACCGCGGACACGGCTTTTCGAAAAGATTAAACCCTGCAGGGGTGTACTAATTTACCCATTGGTACCGTCCGGCTCACCCAGTTGGCCCTCTTCCGGGGAAGGCCGGCAAGCAGGCGCGGTTAAACCTTTACCTCGCGTGAGACTATCCAAGAGTCATCTGTGGCCACAGGGCAAGTTTACCCAGCCTCAGCCCCTGCCCCATCGCCACGTCCTAAACACCACCATCCTCATCATTTCTTTTTCCGCTCACACACACGGCAAATGGAAATAGCAAACTAGAGGACCCTTGGATACGCCCGCACAAGTTATTCAGTTAGTAAGGGGCCCATACCCCCACCGTTGGTAGCACGCTAGTCTTGGTTCAAGAGGTAAAGAACTCGCACCTAGGGGCAGGAACGAGACAAAACACCATCCCCGATGGCAACTCATCCCAGCCTTCTTAGCAATTTAATGAAGCATCACATATATCCACCACGCCCGAATCATTCCATCAACATCATCAATATGGAATTAATCAACAGACACAACTAGCATACGACTAAGCATGGCTAAGCATATAAATATAATAATTATATCTTTGTCTCCGGCCAAAACATCAAACCTATGGTTCATAGGAGGGGAAGCATGTGATGGTTCGGGGAAGACATGCATTTGTAGGATACTCTAATTCTTGATCAAAGAGACAGTTGAATCGCATGCAATATTCTGGTGGATAAAATAAGTTTGCAAAACAATAGGATGCTAGATGCCAAGAAGGTTAGGTTAGTTCTTGCCTTGCTGATAGTACTGGTCGCGCTGGTTGTCAAGGTATTGTGGTGGAACCTCGACTCCCGAATCTACCGAAACACAAACAATACAGGAAAGGAAATAAATAACACGAATACAAGGTGCAATGCACAATCATGATGAGATGGTCAAATTATGCATTGAAATCATATTGGGCATGTCCCACAAGTTAAATGGAACCCCTAAAATAAATATTGCAATTAACGGGTTTTAACTCCATATTTAACTTAGTGAGATAAGTGATTAAACAAAAAGTCCAGTACTGAAATATGAGGTATATATGCATGACAATGACATTATTAGATAGGTATTAATCCACTGATCATCTTGGTATATCATTTGCAATTTTTGAGTAATTAACAAGTTATGATATTTTTAACAAATGATTTAGTTCTGCCATTTTACTTATTTTTAATAAACAGAACCAATAATAAATCTAAAGTTTCATAAAATGACATAAACTTGTAGATCATTGCTTTCTGAACATTTTGAGCTATTAAACACAATTTTTGAATAAGCAAAACTCAAGTTATTGATTTTCTAAAAATGGAATTAAATCTGCCATTTTAATTATTTTAATTAAACAGCAATTTAATTGTTCATCAAGCATTGAAAATGGAACTAACATGTAGGGTTTATTTAGATGAGCATTTTGACCTATTATTTGCATTTTTCTGAATTATAAAACTCTAGATATGAATTTCCATAAATTTGAATAACTCACAGGTGATTTGCAATTCACAATTAAATTCATATTTTTAAATTTCATTGGCATGTATGAATCACATATTTGGACAGGTTATGAAATTCTAAACATTTTGATAGCTCACTCATGATTTTTGGATAATTAATTTTCAAGTTATGCAATTTCCAATTTTCAAATATAATCTGCCATTTTGTAATTTTAATTAATTCAGCAATAAAACTTAATTATTTGTTCATGACATTGACACTATCAGATAGAGCTCATTTTGGTGAACAAATTTCATATATAACACTTTTAGTTTGGACTTATGGATTAAGAGATAGGACAAACACCATTTTCTGTTAATTTCTGAAAAACAAAAATAAGAACAGGTGACGTCACGTGACGTCACCGAAGGGCAGCGGCTCGGTTGAGCATCAATTCGTGGATTCGGGTTGAAATTGGACGATGGCACCTGCGCTATGATCTAGAGAAGGGAGGGAGGAGCACAGGGAGCGGCGGAAGGGGACCATATGGTCACCGGAATGAGCTCCGGTGACCAGGGCGCGGCGGCGGTTAGCGGTGCACGCCGGCAGCAGTACTGAGAGGGAGAGGGGGAGAGCTAAAGGGCCAGGGAGGTGCGCTTGCTCACCACGAGTGCGATGGCGTGGCCGGTGAGGTCGGAGGAGGGGCGGCGGCGACGGAATGGTGCCCGGCGTCTCGGTCGGCCGCGGGGAAGACGCGGTCGCCGGCGGGGATTCCGGCCCACCCGGGTCGATTCCTCGCACGGGGAGGGGCGGCACAGCGAGGCGGAGCTAGTGGTGGAGCTGGCTGGCGCCGGGATGGCCGGAGTCGACGGCATTCATGACGGCAGCGGCGGCGGCGTCGGGCAGAAGCGCGGGCCGGTTTTAGGGTTAGGGTTAGGGTTTCGCAAGGGGGAAAGGAGCGGGAGAGAGAGAGAGGGCGGCCCCGGCTTGCTTCTTATACCCCGAGGAGACGCGGCATGGCGACAGTGGCGGTGCGGTGCGGTGGCGACGGCGGGGTGAGGCGCTCGGTCGCTACAGGGACGAAGACGAAGACGTTTTTCTGGAAAACCCCCTGGAACCTTTTCTCCTTTTCTGTTTTCTTTATTTAATTGAAACAGAGGCCCTTTTCTAATTAATTGAGGCATCAAAGCATTTCCAAAATTTATGAAAATATTCATGGAGGCTTAAAACAGAAAGAGGAAGCCCACCATATTTTTATTTGGAATTTTTGGAAAGGTTTAATTGGTTTCAAATTCAAAGTTGACTTTCAACTATTTGAAGTTCTCATTTTTAATTGAGGCCCTTAAACCTTTTTATAAAATCTAGAAAAATTCACAGAGCCAATATATATTATGTGGAACCTGTGGTAAAATTTGCAGCCCATTTGAAAAACATTTCCTGTGATAACATCTCAGAAATTGCTCTCTTGCAATTTTGGCTTTAATTAAATACTTGCATGTTCAAATGCATTTAAATTTGGCAACAATTATATTTGTAGTTGTTGGAACTGCCTGGACAAATATGGAAGCTCAAGAATATTTTGTTTTGCCAATTTGAACAATGCATTTGGTTTGGAAGTTTGGGAAGGGTTTACTTCCTTTTAAAGATTTTCAATGGTGGCAATATTTAATTTAGCAATTTAAATATGTATGCCATGATGCAATGCAAAACAAAAAGTGAAAATTTGGCCCATATTTTAGGGTACCAAATCTGGGCTGTTACATCGTGATGCATCCATAAATATTATCATGTCCTTTTTGTCATAGCTAAATTGAGTTTGTGTCATGATCTTGTCAATTGCCTAGCTATAATTCGTTCACCCATCACATGCATATTTTATTTACTTGAGAGACTCCACTAGTGAACCCATGGCCCCCGGTCCATCTTTTTACATTGTTGACAACCTCATTTACTTGCTTTTAATCATCATTACTCCTCTGGTCACTTTTCATATTTCATCTATTTTCATCATACAATTAACCGCTTTGTTTTCTGCGAGACCGGAAAGATTGAAAACCTTTCCGCTGTTGGGGGCAAAGCATTTTGGTTGAGTGTGTGGGTCCACGTCTGTTGAAGGTCAAGCGCCAGAGATCTTCAACATTCACCTCATTATTGACTTCAAAGTCCTACTGGTTCGTTAAACGAGGGAAAACTACTACTAGCTGCAATTCCGCCCTCGCTTGGGGCACGACCCAACTTATTTTAATACAGCAGCAATCCACCTTCATCACTTGATTCTTCCTCATCATAAGATGTTGCCTTCAAAGCAAGAGATACTATTTTTATTCCATTCACACAAGCTAGAACATCTTCCAAGGATTTCTTCATCATGTTCATGGTGACAAAGGTACCCAAAACATCATTGGGAGTTAGTTCCACGTAGTCCGCTCTTGATTGAACATTCATTACCATGTTCTCATTGTATGGAATCAAGGTTTGAAGAAATTTTCCCTTGAACCAATCATCATCGCAATCCTTGTATCCAAATCCTTCATGTCCACAACGAGAGCCTTGAGTCTTCGATATACATCTTCCAGAACTTCTCCATCCTTCATGATGAAGTGATCAACTTGCCGTTGAAGAAGTGATTTCTTCGAGCGTTGCATGCTCACATTGCCATCATACATGGCAAGTAGATAATCCCAAGCTTCTTTGGCATTTGGGAGAGACCGAATGTGCTCAACACCTTCATTGACCATTGCCTTCTCGAGCATGTGCATTGAGTTGTTCTTCAATGATGTCACTTGAGCTCAAATTCTCAACATCCTTAGGATAGTACCCCTTCTCAATGATTCTCCATATTTGCATTGAAGAGCTACACACATAAGACTTCATGGAAGCTTTCCAATTAGTAAAACGGGTCCTATCTACTAAAGGTGGATTACCAAGATTGTTTACATGTGGGTGTTGAACATTAGGAGCAATGTTATAAGTATGTCCAAACAAATTTGGTTCCCTAGATTTGATAGATTCTACTTCACCTTCTTTAGATGGATTTCTAGGGTTACCATTTTCATCTAGAGAAGCATTTTCATTTTCATTTGCATTGCTAGATGCAGATGCAAGTTTACTTAGTAACTCATCCAACCTATCCATCCTCTTATCGGATTTCTCGGCCATGTCATGTATTTGACTTTTAATCAAATCCATCTCACTGGGTTCCCCCATCCTTCTTTTTAGGCGGTGAAGCCTTTAATAAAGAGACGAGGCTCTGATACCAATTGAAAGGATCGATGAGGTTAACTAGAGGGGGGGGGGGTGAATAGGTTAACTACAAATTTTACTTCTTTTTCGTTTTAATTGAGTATTGCTCAAATATAAGTTCTCTAGATTATGCAACTAGATGAACAACCCTATATGTTGAGCAAACTAATACTAGCACAAGATATATAATGAAATAAGCTAGTAGCAATTAGTAAAGGTAAGTTGAGGAATAACCAACAAGTTGACGCGGAGATTTATCCCGAAGTTCACTTCCCAATGGAAGCTAATCTCCGTTGGAGCGGTGCGGTGTTCACCAAAGTGAAACACCGAGTAGCCTTGATATGGCACACTGTGTCTCTGTTGTGTCTTACCACCGATGTGGCGAGGCACTTGTCACTATGTTGTCGTTGAGGTTGACAACTAGAACCTTTACAAGGATGAAGCACACTCCACAAGTTGGAGGGTCTTCACCAAATGCACCGAGCCGCCAAGACTCGATGCCCAAGGCCGGGGCACACACCACAACTCAATTGGTGGCTCCCGGCAATGTCTTCGTAGCTCCCAAAGCTCCGAAGGACCACAACCTCTTAGGGTTCCAATGAACACAAAGAGTAACAAGCCCCCTCTCACAAATCAAGGGGGAAATCAAATCGGTTTGGTGGAAGTGTAGATCTAGGTCTCCTCTCTCAAATCCCCAAAGGGCTAAGTGATTTAGTGGCTAGAGAGGGAGATCTATCGATTTGGAGCTTTGCAAAAATAGTGGTGTTCTTCTTTTGGTCGTGGTACCCTTTCCAAGGTAGGAGAAGGGATATTTATACCCCTCTCCACTTACTAGCCGTTTGAAGGGTTTTCTTCACTTGTGCAGAGAAGCCGGCCTTGCCGGCTCGGAGGCCGGCCCCAAGGCTGGCGTGGAATCTTTCACGCGCGCCAACCCCCACACCGAGGCTGGCATGCAGCCCGAAGCTGCCGGCCTTGAGCCCGTCCTAGGCCGGCCAAGCTAGCACAGGAGGCTGGCATGGAGGCCGAGCCAGCCGGCCTTGAGCCGGGCCTACCTAGCACAGGAGGATGGCATGGAGGCAGACCCAGCCGGCCTTGACCCGGCCTTGCCGGCTACAAAGGCCGGCCAGACAGGGTTTTCTGCCCGATGATGATTTGGCTATCTTTTGACGACTTTTTGGTGTGAGACATATTTAACTAAATATATTTCAAAGCCTGCAATACTTAGCACCACATTAAATTATCACTAGTGTTGTTATTGTTATTGTTAACTAACACACAAAACATAAGGGATTAAGAAATGTTCTTTCAAGTTACTTAAGGAAACATTCTCGGAATTGGACGAAAGTTTACAGAATTTTTTTATGGAACATAACAAAGATACTAGCCGAAGTACGAACCCGGGAGAGGTCCAAGGGCCAGGGGCGGCCCCCAACCGCGGGCTGTAGGGGGGTCGCGGCCCCCTACCGCCCCTTCCCCTCGGGACTCGCCTCCCCGAGGTTTTTCGCCTATAAAATCTGTCTTGACCTAAAAACGATAACCCCCCGAGGATTTTTATAGAAACCCAACAGAGGTCCACAGCCATCCGAAATCCCAATTGGGGGGACAGAAGTTCCTGTTCCGGCACCATGCCGGGACGGTAATCGACCTCCGGAGCCATCTTCATCGACACCGCTGCTTCCCGCGATGAGGAGGGAGTAGTCCCTCATCGGGGCTGAGGCTTATACCTATAGCTATGCGGTTATCTCTCTCTCCCACGATGTGATCTTCGTTGTGATCATGAGCTTTGTTGATATACCTGAATACATGATGTTTCCTCTTCTTTAATTATGTAATGGATATGATGTTGCTCAAGTGATGTTATCTTGTATATGTTTTGGAGTCACCGTTGTGATCACGGTGCCATGGTGACAGTGCGGGTGTCATGTGTGACTCTATGGATAATAGCTTAGAGGGATCTTCATCACGAGTTTGTTCTTTATTATTTTTGGATTGAATAGATCATGAGGATTCTTGATGCTTGTGTTTACTATAATCTCTATGGTACGATAGTGACAGCTCGTGTGCCGTGGATATATTAGAAAGATACTATTCAAGAGATAGGTTGTGGTGTTTGTTAGTACTATCTTTGGATGATGAAAGTGACAGGGTTGCATTGTCCCTAGATGTGGAATACGGATTTAAGGTGTGATTTTGTAGCCCTACGCAATTCTATGAAGGGGTTCGGTAGCAGAAAACAAAAAAAATCTATCTAACGCAACACCAAACTAGCCAGGATCTATCTATTAGTAATGCGCTAACGGGACGATTTCGGCGACATACCTCTTGTAGACCGAAAGCGTTTAACGTTCGAGAGTGAACGTGGACAACATAGTCGAACTGTTGCCGACCTCAAGGTCGTAATGATCCTGGCATGGCGACTGGTGCCGCAATGGCACGCCTAAGTACTCACACACGTATGGTGTATAACGACGACTCCCGGTCCCTCCGATCCAGTCGATGTTGCGGAAGTAGATCTTCAAGCGGAATTCCGGCAGCACGACGGCGTACTGTGGGGAATATTTCCCTCTCGTACACGGCCCTTACTTGGGTCCATGGGCTACGAGAGAGGTGGAGAGGTGGCGGGAGGTGTCGTGGGATTTATTGGATTTTCTCCAATTTTTGGCTTAATTAAAATCACCACGTGGCACCCATATATATAGGTGGAAGGGGCTCCCCTCCTTGTTAGCTCCCCCATGTGGGACTAAACAAAATAGGAGGGAGAGAGGAGGTGGCTGATGCATGTAAAATGCATACATGAACTTTGCATTATATTACTCATATTTCAATCATATTTGCATCATATAAGGGTTATATTATTGTTTTATAATGATTTTGGGAAGATTTCACAGTTTTCCTATTTTTCTGGAATTAACCCTGCACTGGCAGAAAACCCTATTTTCTATATTTTGATGTTTCAGGGACCCAAACGATGTCCAAATGACCTGAAAATTTACGAGCATCAGTTTTTGGAAGGAAAAAAGCGTAGGAGCGAAGGAAGCGCACGAGAGGAGGCCTGAGGACCAAAATAGGTGGTCCCATGCGGCCAGATTCCTTGGCCACGTGGGGACCCCTCTTTTGGGCCTCGAGGCTCCGATGTCGTCGATCTTCATCCCCACGCCTCCGTCTTGACCTAAAAACGCCTATAAAAATAATTCCCCGACGTTTTCCAGAGGAGAGCGCCGCCGAAACACAGAAACCACGAAACTGAGACCTGGAGCTGCAGATTTGAGGGGGCAAACTCCGGCGGGGCGCTGCCGGGGTGGTCTCCATCTCCCCCAACAACATCTCCACCATCTCCATGATGAGGAGGGAGTAGTCTCCCTCGGGGCTGAGGGCTCATGCCGGTAGCTATGTGGTTTATCTCTCTCTCTCTCTCCCATGGTGTGATCTTTATGTGATCATGAGCTTTGTAATCTAGTTGAATCCATAGATGTTACTCTTCATTATCTTATGAATTATGCTACTCATGTGGTTTTATTAATGTAATTCCCGGAGTCACCTTTTTCCCATGGTGCGAAGTTGACAGTGTGCGCACCATGTGTGGCTCTTAGGCTAAAGATTACAGGAATACTTATCATGAGTTATTATTTGTGTTGGATGTCTCTATGAAATTGTGGTGTTTGTCTAGTACTATTTAGGGGGCTCAAGTTGACAGTGTGGGGTTCCCTAGATGTGGAATGCGACTTTATGATGTGCTTTTATAGCCCTACGCAGTGGATTGGTGTTCGTTATCCAACAAGAGAATAATTCAGAGTAGCATAATGAAGAGGAAATATTTATGTATTCAATTATATTATTATTGTTGAGAGTGTCCACTAGTGAAAGTATGATCCCTAGGCCTTATTTCCAAGCATTGAAACACCGTTTACACCTTTGTCTTGTCCTCTTGCATTGAAGAGGATTGGGACACTTTTACATTCTTGTTTTGTTACATTAAACTTCCATCCATTAAATCAACCATCTTGTTCTTTAAACTTGTTTAGTGCATAATCAACTAAAACTTGTGACACTTTAGTTGTAGGGAATAGATAACTTTTCCTTCTTGCTCCTGCGGATCGATACCCTACTTCCACATTGAGAGGTGCTACAGTGATCCCTTGCTCTTGGGGGTTATCAAGTACTTTTCTGGCGCCGTTGCCGGGGAGCGTAGCGCTTAAGTTTCTATTCTTGTGTGCACTAGACTTTGGATTTATTTTATCTTGTTTTATATCTTGCAATCATCTAAGCTTAGGGATGTTTACCTCTTTAACTTGTTTGGCTGTGAGTTTTTCTTAGATTTACTTTCAGCTTTGCATTCACTTTATCCATATATCAAAAACCCAAATAAATTAGAAAATGGAAAACTGTTATAAAAACGCCATGATAGCTGCTAAATTTAGAGAATCATATGAAGGGAAAAGATTAGGAGGCTTCATAGAGCTTCTAAATGAAATTGCTATTAGGCTGCTTAATTATCATAAGGAAGAAACTTGTTGCTCTGAATAATTTAGATACTTTGAATTCCAATGCCCTTCCAATAAAGAACATGTTATTGCCACTTATCATACAGGGAATTATGCTCATTTAGGGATGGAAGAAGTAGGCAATTTGTTATTTTTATTGCAGCCTATGAATTATACACCTTCATTGACGAACATGAAACCTGCCCTATAGCTTCTCAATTTAAAGTTTTTATTGCCAATCTCCTTAATCTCTGCATAATTGAATTTAATGAAAATATCTATGTTGTTGACACAAGAAAGAGAGCTGCCCAAGAAAGCTCTAATATTTTGCAGGAAGAGGATGATGAAAACATAAGCTTGGAAGAGGAAGAATGTGAAGAGGAGATTGAAATGGATATGTTCCAACCTAAGCTTGGGGAAGAGTTGGATCTCCCAACTTCACCATCAACATTTGATAGTAGCACTCAAACTCAAAAATCTTTTGTTATTTATGAGAACCCATGTTATGATGACTGTCAAACTGAAAATTCTATGGTCCTATATGATAACCCATGCTATTATGATGAAACTAATAATGCACCTTTACTTTTTAATGATGCTACTAGTGAACTTATTGATGATAATGAGGAGTGTTGTTTAAATATGCTATATGATAATGCTTTAGATGATGGTCCTATGCTTATTGATAATCCTCAATGTTTAGAAGTTGTTACAAATTTATGTGAGCATAAAAATGATATACTTGCTGTTTGTGATGTTACTCTTACTCATGAGAGTCCTACTTTGTTCTTAAATTCTCCTAGTTACACCATGGAGGAGAAATTTTCTTATGTTGAGAAATACTTATGTGGTTTGCAATTATCTTTAGTTCCAAATATTTGTTGCAACCATGATATTAAACTTGATATTGATCTTAATAATTATCTTGAAAGAGGGAAGCATGCTAATGAATTCCAAAATAAATTTAATGATCCTCTTTATGTGCTTATATTATCTAAGTTGAATGATTCTTGTGATTATATGGTTGAATTTATTTCTTCTACTTGCAACTATTATAAAAGAGGAGGTAATAAGAACCCTATTTATGCTACTAATAAATATATGCTGCAAGTAACTACTGTTAATATGCATTGTGAAATTTCTATTTATTGTGATTCATTCATATACAAAATGCCAATGCATAGAAAGAAAGTTAGACTTCGTTGTTATTACTTTTGTGTTTTGTTTTTCTCTTTACTAGGTTTCAACTTGACAATTATTTTGATTGGCTTGAGAGCACCATGGGATCCTGGTATTTGCATGAAACACTTCCCAAGGAAGAGGGACACATCAAAGTTCAAGCTCCCTCATGAGCTTCGTCCACAATAAATATCAAGTAAGAAGCCTAGCTATATGGCTATAAACAAAGCGCTTTACGGGAGGTAACCCAGTTGTTTTTAGTTTTGATTTTATTTATGTCCTCTTGCTGTAACAAGAGACTTAGTTTTAGTTTAGTTTCTGGAATTATTAATAAAGTACCAAGTTTTACCTATTTTGGTATGAAAAAGTTGTTATTTGCATTCGGAGATTTTATTCCAGCACGAATCTGTGCATGGTTTAATTTTTCATTCCTATTCTGTAACTCCGAATGAGCTGAAATTTTTACTGTAACTGAAAATTTTCATCCTCTGTATGCATGAATATTTTCAGAATTTTTAGACATGTTTAAGTCGTGTAGAAAAATGCGTTTCTCTGCTGTTAATTTTCTGGACAGATTCTGTCCATTTAGTTTGATGCATTCTTTGAACTTTGAACTTGAATATTTTTGATCCAATTGAGTTTATAAGTAGGCATACAACATTATACACTTTCTGGAAATTAATATGAATTTTTTTCTAAGGATTCTATTCAGCAAGTAATTCATTTGTCTATTACTACTAATGTCACCCCACAGAAAAGAAATGGGAGAAACAGTGTTTTGAAGTTTTTTCACAGGGATTAGAGGAGATGCACCAAGAGAAATCCAAGGATGGTGAAGACCATAAGCTTGGGGATGTGAATACAATCCCACTGGACCAACACACTCTCGGTTTGCACACATCTAACTTCTATTTTTCGATCAATGCACTCTATCACATAAACTTGGAGCGTCTTTTGTTTGCTTGTTATTTTAGTTTAATTTTCGTTTTGAGACCACCACTATCATTTTTATATGAGAGAGCTACTGGAAATTTGGGTTGAATTATGTTGGATGATATTAAAAAGATTGGGAAAGGGATGTTTGAGTTGATTTAGAAAGATACATATAGTTGCATAATTCATGTGCTTTTTAATGAGTATTAATTTGCAAGTGTTTTATCAAGAGCTATCTTTTATTCATGTTTTGATGCTGAATGTTACTTTAATTTGTTTAACATGGATTGGTTAGTTCTATGGACACTTGTGCATGCATTTAGACGGTCAACTTTCTCCCTTTTGCTAGCCCAAAAATTCCAACAAGTAAAAACTTGTTTTCCAACACCTTCAACCAAAGTTTTTCCAGTGAGTCCACCATATCTACCTATTAGCTTTATGCTATTCTGAGTATGTTTATCATGTTACTTTGTGTTATTTATACATCTGAATTAAAATGCTTATGTTATTGATTGTTATGGGAAAAGTTGGTTAAATAGCTCTCACACCTTACTATTGCATTTAATAAACATGAACCATTGTGATTAAAATTATGAAATTGTGAGATTGACAAGAGTCTTGGTTGGTAGTTAGCCCAAATATGCTGTCACATGGCAAGCTTTCAACATGCTAATAATTATATTAAGTTGATATCATGTACTTTTGTTTATGGATGCCTATCATAGTGCCAAATAAATGTGGAAACTAAGTAAGTTTAAGTAGTTGTATAAATGGCTAGAGAGACACCTGGGCCGCTAATCTAAGCCATGTTGTCATGGTGGAAATTTACTTACATGCTATTATGAACCTTCAGTGATGCACCTCATAATAAAAAGCTATATCAATAGTAAATAAAAAGGGTGTTGAGATTGTTCATTATGTTTGTTTGTCTTGTCATTTTGACATGGGCTTGTTCCATGTCCTGGGACAAGAGGTACCCTAGTTGACCCTCTTGATGATGCTATTATACAATGACTTTTACTTGAATTTGCTTTGTATCCCAAGTTGAGTAACACCATGGTGTAGGTACTCGTATTCACGGGGCATGATACTTTCAACCATTTCTTTGTCAAGCACACTACTCATATTTGCTTTCACTTTAAATTTTAACCATTCAAGATGTTATGATAAGGGATAATGAGAGCTTGACACCAATACCACATTGCAAACATTAACTTAAGTAGAAGTATTTGGAAGTTAGATGAAACTTGTTCATGTTTTACCTCTACTCATATATATATATATATATATCTTTCCAAAGTGTCCACTTTTATATTCAGTTTTATAAGAGTACTCTATGACCATTATAGGATGTTTTTACTTTTCATTATGCATACATTTGGTCCATAGTACTTTCTTCTAAGTTACACTTTGTGAATTATCATTGAACATCCTTGCATTGAGTAATTGATATCACTTCATAATCTATCTTGCATATTGCTACTCCTTTAAAGAATGAATCATTTGACTTTATGTAGCAATAGTAATCATCTTTGATATCCATTGATAGTCTTAAAATGCAAAGTCCATGTTGGTTTTATCACTTTTATACTCGAGGACGAGTATAGGTTAAGCTTTGGGATGTTGATGCATGTAAAATGCATACATGAACTTTGCATTATATTACTCATATTTCAATCATATTTGCATCATATAAGGGTTATATTATTGTTTTATTATAATTTTGGGAAGATTTCACATTTTTCCTATTTTTCTGGAATTAACCCTGCACTGGTAGAAAACCCTATTTTCTATATTTTGATGTTTCACGGACCCAAACGACGTCCAAATGACCTGAAAATTTACGAGCATCAGTTTTTGGAAGGAACAAAGCATAGGAGCGAAGGAAGCGCACGAGAGGAGGCCTGAGGACCAAAATAGGTGGTCCCACGCGGCCAGATTCCATGGCCGCGTGGGGACCCCTCTTTTGGGCCTCGAGGCTCCGATGCCGTCGATCTTCGTCCCCACGCCTCCGTCTTGACCTAAAAACGCCTATAAAAATAGCCCCCCGATGTTTTCCAGAGGAGAGCGCCGCCGAAACATTGAAACCACGAAACAGAGACCTGGAGCTGTAGATTTGAGGGGGAAAACTACGGCGGGGCACTGCCGGGGTGGTCTCCATCTCCTCCAACAACATCTCCACCATCTGCATGATGAGGAGGGAGTAGTCTCCCTCGGGGCTGAGGGCTCATGCCGGTAGCTATGTGGTTTATCTCTCTCTCTCTCTCTCTCTCCCATGGTGTGATCTTTATGTGATCATGAGCTTTGTAATCTAGTTGAATCCATAGATGTTACTCTTCATTATCTTATGAATTATGCTACTCAAGTGGTTTTATTAATGTAATTTCCGGAGTCACCTTTGTCCCATGGTGCGAAGTTGACAGTGTGAAAGGATCGTATGGGCACCTAGAGGGGGGGGGGGGTGAATAGGTGCTACACAAGTTTTTAATTCTTTTTCAAATCAAGGCTCAACACAAAGGTAAATTCTCTAGATATGCAACTACGGTGAATTTACCTATATGAGAAGCAAACTTAACAACTAGGCAAATAACGAAAGGGGAAGCACGCGGAGACAATGGTGTATTCCCGAGTTCCTCCTTGTTAAGGGAGTACGTCTCGTTGGAGGGGTGTGAGTTCGCCACAAAGTCCTACTCAATGCCACGAAGGCCTCACCCTATTCTCCGATGAACTTTGCCACAAAGGCTTGGTTCACCTTCCACTATCGGAGTCCTTCGAGGCGGAAACCGGAGCCTTTACAATGTTTTTGGGGCACACACCCACAACTCAATTGGGGGCTCCCAAATCCACGAATCTGTCACAATTACAACAATAGATGGGCACAAGAATCTAGGGTAACACAAAGCTAACCCTAGAAGAGAAATCCCTCGAGTGAAAGAGGGGGAAATGAAAAACTGCTCGGTGAAGATGTAGATCGGGGCCTCCTCCTTCAATCCTCCAAGAATCAAAGCATTTGGTTGGAGGAGTTGAGAGATCTTGTATTTATGAGCTTTTGCATTTAATGAAGAGAGAGAGTGCAAGAGCTAAGGGGCTGGAGGTAGGTGGAGGGGTATTTATACCCCTCCAGGATTTCTAGCCGTTGCTGGAACCGGGAGGCCGGAAATTCCGGGTTAAAGGGCCGGAAATTCCGGCCGCGGGCCGGAACTTCCGGCCATCACACCGGAACTTCCGGTGGGCCGGAAATCTCCGGGGAGAAATTCCGCCCACAACCTCCGGGACCCCTCCAGAGAGGGTTCCCCGAAATGACTTAGTCGAAATCCCACGGAAAATTCCAGGGGGCCGGAACTTCCGGCCAGCAGGCCGGAATTTCCGCCCCACCGGAAATTTCTGGGGGGAACTTCCGGATTAAAGTTCCGGGACCCCTCCAGAGAGGGATCCCAAAAATGACTTAGCCATATTTCTGTCCGAAATTTCCACGGGCCGGAACTTCCGGCCTGGAGGACGGAATTTCCGCCCCACCGGAAATTTCCGGGGGGAACTTCCGGAGGGAAGTTCCGAGACCCCTCCAGAGAGGGATCCCAAATATTACTTAGTCGTTTTTCCACCCGAAATTTCCACGGGCCGGAATTTCCACCCCACCGGAAATTTCCGAGGGAACTTCCGGGGAGAAGTTCCGGGACCCCTCCAGAGAGGGATCCCAAAAGGACTTAGCCAATTTCGCTCCGGGGCCGGAACTTCCGCCCGTAGGCCGGAATTTCCGCCCCCCGAAAATTCCGCCCAGAGGGCCGGAACTTCCGGTCCTGAAACAACAGAAACCCATTTCTCTTCTTCGACGTTGATCTTTAATTCGATCTTTTCACCAATTGGGTCTAACCACCTAAAAAACCTGTCAACACACTTAACCAAATATGATTAGCCCATAATATGTGTTGTCATTAAATCACCAAAACTAAGAGATGTTCTTTCAATCTCCCCCTTTTTGGTGATTGATGACAACACACACACAAGTATAAATGGCGCTCCCCCTCGACAGGAGCTCCCCATAGATAAGAGCATATATAACACAATAAGAGATATACCATGAAGCAGATCACAAGGGTTTGCATGTCTTACACCACACATCACATAGTTCAACTTACGAAAAAGAAAGATACATAGGCACAAGCTTAGAAGAGGCAAATAAGGCGAAAAGAAGCTCGAAGCTCGTGCCCAACCCATGCAAATACCCGAAAGCCTAAGAACTACTTCTCCCCCTTTGGCATCAAGATACCAAAAAGGGAAAAGAGCGATGCTAAACACGTCCCATCACTCCGATGCCGCGGCCTCGGACACCTCCTCCTCCTCACTGTCTTCATCCTCATCCTCAGGCACGTCAATAGTCCAGTCCACAAACCTGCTGTTCCAGTGCTTGTAGCGAACAAGGGGCTGAATCTGCTGCTCAGGTGGAGGTGGAGGCATCTGAAGATGAGCCATGATCTGCTGCTGATTCTGCAATATCATACGGCGCTCGGCGTAGCCATGATAATTCTCCTTGTGGATGGCCACATTCATACACAAAATCTTCTCGATAGCATGCTTGATCCAAGAGCGCTTAGGGCGAGCCCCACCCCCAGAAGATGAGCTCTCAGGAGCACTAGGAGGGACACGAGACGCGGGGGGAGCACGACGGGCTGAAGAGGCACCACGAGTGAGATGAGCAGACTTCCGGTTCATTTTGACCCTTCCATGAGTCTCACAGGTAAGTTCCACATCGGGGTCTACAACATCATCAGAAAACGGATACTTGGCCTTGATGAGCTTCATCACATAAGGTGCATAAGGAGGCACCTTCTTGTTGATCACAGAGTCATACATCTAATTGAAGATATAGTCCATAACGTCCACAGGGTTCGCATTGGGGCGAAGAGTACCCTGAGTAGCTGTCTCATGAGCAAAGTGAAGAAGATTCACAAGCCCTCCACGAATAGCATCGTTGTTACCTGCACTTGGAGCAATGGACTCCCGGAACATGCGCAAGAGAATGTCATAGAGAGGAAGGAGGCCGGTGGTGCTCCCAACCTTGCTCTCATCACTATAAAGATCCTTCAGCTGATTCTTGTCATAAGAGCACCCAATGAGATGCATGCGAGACCCCTCATTGAGAATGGAGCCAGAAAAACGGTAACCAAGAATGGCAGCAAACTCCCTGAAGTTGGAGGTGAGCATATGGGTGTCGGACATCCAAGTCATTCCAATGTTCACATCCGTGTCAAACACTACGGTCGCATAAAACTGCTGGATCATGGTGACATTGTAGTTGCACTCGGTATCCATCAGATGCCTTAGTCCCAAACAGTCCACAACCCGGATAGCAATCCCAAAGTAATCTTCCTTCTTCATTAGGTGATCAAAGTCAATAGCCTTCATAGGGCAAACCCTCTTCTTTTCAGACATGGCCATATACACTTCCTTGAAGAGGATCTCCTGCTCATGGCACCACAAGCAATTGTCAATCTCCAGATCCCGACGCTCAGCATAGAAGTCCGTCTTGCGCCATTCAATGAACTCGGACTTTCTCATATCACTGATAACCACCTGCACTGCCTTCTTCTTCTTGCGCTGCCTATCAAGCTGAGAGCGGCGTGAGGCCAAGGTCTCCAGGTCTGACTCAGAATCAAACTCGATGTCTTGGGGCCGAGGAGTGCGAGAGGCCGCACGCTTGGTGCGCATACGAGAGTGACTCGAACCTGTAAAGGAAGCATAGATAGATGGGCAAGCAAAGGTAAGCACTCGTGTCCGGTGGCTAAAAAGAAATAGTAGTGAAGAGAAAGTAGCAAAATTTGGCAGGCTCATACCGGAAATTCCGGCCAAGTGGCGGAAGTTCCGGACGGGCGGAATTTCCGGCCGCTACACACCGGAAGTTCCGGCCTTGTGCAGCGAACGGAAATTCCGTTGAATCCTAACCAAAAAGTAATCTACTTTCAAATCACTACTACATACAGAGAGAACCTAGCCTAGATGCCCATTCCAACCAAAAGAAACTAGCAAATACCATCTAAATCACCTAGGTTAAACGAATTTTGAGTTCATCCTAGATTTAAAATTAGAGGTAGTTACCGGCGTCCATGGCGAAAAGTGAGCGGAGGAGATGGATCCCCTCGACGAGGAGATGCAGATCCGCCAAAAAAACGGAGGATTCCGGGGCGGAGGCGGCCCGGGGGAGGTCGGCCGGCGGTAGGTGCTCCCGGGCAGGAGAGAGAGAAGGAGGGCGCGGGGTGGACGAACTGCTCGAGAAGAGGAGTTCACCCTGCGGCCCAGGTAAAAAGGGCGCCCGGTCACTTAGACCGGATATTCCGGCCAAGGGGCGGAAATTCCGGCCCACCGGAAATTCCGGCCCCGAGGGCGGAATTTCCGGCCTGCCGCCAGAGAGACTTCCAGGAACAAATGCCACACACAAAAACTGGACACGAGTGATAGAAAGCAATGGTTCAGGGATAAGTTGGGGCTTAGGACAAGATATCAAACTGTCTTAATATGGTACGACACTCATGTTTGCAAGATGCAAAGGTGAAAGGCCAATCATGAGTGATTTTCGATAGCACGCACATAGTGACACATATAGGTCTAGAAAAACCAAATAAACACCAAAAAAGAGGCAACTCCTCACCGAGGAGGTCGGTGGCCTAGGCCACCATATATGAGTAAGGAGAGTGAGACACCGCGAAGATATATCTTGGGTTCTCACTCAAAACTCATCATTTAAGCTCACAATTCATGAAATTGAATATAGAGTAGACAAATGAAATCATTAATATAGGCATCATGGGGGGAGGGAGAGCCCAATAGTTAGGACAACACTCCCCCTAAATTCATTCCTACACCTAAACCAAGATAGAAGTTGAAGCTATAGGTGTGTATGCAAGATGGTCAAGCCAAACTCCTTGAATCCACGATATTTAGCTCATTCCTCAAATAAGTGAATCTTGCTTCATCAAGTGGCTTCATGAAAATGTTGGCAAGTTGGTCCTTGGTTGGCACATATGCTAGCTCAATGTCTCCACGGGCAACATGATCTCGAATGAAATGATGACGAATCTCAATATGCTTGGTCCTTGAGTGTTGCACCGGGTTGTAGGCGATCTTGATAGCACTCTCATTGTCACACAAATGAGGCACTTTGTCACAAATGACACCGTATTCCTTTAAAGTTTGCCTCATCCATAACAATTGAGTGNTCGACATGGTGGAGGTCTCCAATGGTGGGGAGGACGTTCCCCAACGTTGGAGAGGAAGAGGGGCCGGCTGGACGGCGGATTCCGGCGGCGGGGAGCGGCCGGAGAAGCTTCACCAGGTTGGGGCGGCAGCAGGGGGAGAGGTAGGGGTCGGGGGTGGTGAGGGAGTTGTGATTCAACCCCCCACCCCGACACCCTTTAGGACCCCTCTGGAAAACGCCGAGACCGGAGTCTCCGGCCTAAGCACACCGGAGTCTCCGGGGTGCCGGAGTCTCCGTGGCTTAGGGCGGAGATTCTGCTCAGACCGGAGTCTCCGGTGTTAGACACCGGAGTCTCCGGCCCCCCACACCTCAGAAAAGCTAGTTTATGGTGGTGGACATGTATGTGGCAAGAGGAGCAAGTTTTGGGGCAAGGGGAGGCTTGGGATAGACAACACAAACTGAGATGGTACTTCACACTCAACTTGCAAAAGCCAAAAACAATAAATGCCAAGATTGAGTGAGTTTCCCATAAGAACAAAAGATTTGCAAATAAAATCCAATAAAACCACAAAAGAACCAACTCTTCACAAAGAAGAGGTTGGTGGCCTAGGCCACCATGTATGAGTTTATGGCATGGCACCGCGAAGATATATCTTGGGTCCATAACCAATACTCGTCATTTAAGCTCACAATTCATGAAATGAAGATAGAGATAAATAAGTTGTTACTATAGGCATATTGGGGGGAGGGAGAGCCCAATTTATTAGGACAACACTCCCCCTAAATTCATGCCCACACCTAAACCAAGATAGAAGTTGAAGCTATAGGTGTGTATGCAAGATGGTCAAGCCAAGATCCTCGAATCCACGATATTTAGCTCATTCCTCAAATAAGTGAATCTTGCTTCATCAAGTGGCTTCGTGAAAATGTCGGCAAGTTGGTCTTTGGTTGGCACATATGCTAGCTCAATGTCTCCACGGGCAACATGATCTCGAATGAAATGATGACGAATCTCAATATGCTTGGTCCTTGAGTGTTGCATCGGGTTGTAGGAGATCTTGATAGCACTCTCATTGTCACACAAAAGAGGCACTTTGTCACAAATGACACCGTATTCCTTTAAAGTTTGCCTCATCCATAACAATTGAGTGCAAGCACTAGCGGCGGCCACATACTCGGCTTCGACGGTGGAGAGAGAAATACAATTTTGCTTCTTAGAAGACCAACTCACCAAGGACCTACCAAGGAATTGGCAAGCCCCGAAGTTGATTTCCTATCATCTTGATCACCGGCCCAATCCGAATCCGTGAACCCACGAAGAGTGAAAGAGGAATCCCTTGGGTACCACAAACCAAACCTTGGGGTATGAACTAAATATCGTAGGATTCTCTTGACCGCCAACATGTGGCTTTCCTTAGGAGCCACTTGATACCTTGCACACACACCTACACTCAACACAATATCGGGTCTAGATGCACAAAGGTAAAGCAAAGAACCTATCATGGAGCGGTAAAGCTTTTGATCCACATCTATACCCTTTGGGTTAAGTTGTAGATGGCACTTGGTATCCATAGGTGTCTTCTTCTTCTTAGCATCGGCCATATTAAACCTCTTGAGCATGTCTTGAATGTACTTTGCTTGGCTAATGAAAGTCCCTCCTCTCAATTGCTTGATCTCAAATCCAAGGAAGAACTTCAACTCGCCTATCATAGACATCTCAAACCTATCGGTCATAAGCTTTGAAAATTCATCATTAAAAGCTTTGTTAGACGAGCCAATAATAATATCATCAACGTATAGTTGGCATACGAAAAGCTCCCCTTTAACCCTCTTAGTAAAAGAGTGGGATCAATTTGCCCACCTTCAAATCCACGGTCTAACAATAACTCTCTAAGGTGCTCATACCACGCACATGGTGCTTGTTTAAGTCCATAGAGTGCCTTATCAAGCTTGTAGACATGGTTAGGGAAGTTGGGGTCCTCGAACCCCGGGGGTTGCTTAACGAACACCAACTCCTTTAAGGGACCATTAAGAAAGGCACTTTTAACATCCATTTGTTGTAATTTAAAGTTATAACGGGATGCATAAGCAAGAAGGATACGGATGGACTCAAGGCGAGCCACGGGAGCATAGGTCTCTCCAAAATCAATGCCTTCAACTTGAGAGTACCCTTGAGCCACCAATCTAGCCTTGTTCCTCACAACCATGCCATGCTCATCTTGCTTGTTCTTGAAAATCCACTTTGTGCCGATAACATTGCGGCACTCCTTTGGCTTCTCAACTAGCTTCCAAACTTTATTGCGCTCGAAATTGTTGAGTTCTTCATGCATAGCTAGCAACCAATCCGGATCTTCAAGAGCTTCGGCCACTTTCTTCGGTTCAAACATGGCAATATGAGCTTTATGGTCACTAAAGTTCGCCAATTGCCTCCGGGTGGACACTTTGCCTCTCACATCACCAATAACCTTCTCAAGAGTATGTTCACGAAGTTCCATGGTTCTTGCAACTCTAGCTCGACGACGGGCTTCGATATCCTCATTGCATCTTGGAGGTATCACTTGATCATCTTGATCATTCGAGTCCCCGCCTTGACTGGAAAGCTGTCCTTGATCCCCAGAAAACATATCAGCAATGTTGGAATAGGTGGAAGGACCAAGGTTTTGAGCTGAACTTTCTTTTGCTGGATGTAGACCGGAGTCTCCGGCCCGGGGCACCAGAATCTCCGGCCCCCCGGATTCTCCGGCCAAGATGGCCGGAGTCTCCGGCCTGGCGACAGAAGGCAGAAGAGGTTGTTGATGAGGGTCTTGAGCTTGATTTTGATTAGGTGCATCAGAGACTCCAGTAGCAGTTGCTTGCAATTCTGATGAAGATGAAGGCTCCACTTGAGTAGAGCATTGTCCTTCTCGATCCACCACAAGGGGTTCCTCAATGGGGCGGAAAAATCCCACACCCATTCTTCTTATGGCTTCTTGAGGAATTACATCATCTACATCGGAAACATGAAATTGCGCCACTTGGGAGCAGTTATTCTCCTTGAACACCACACTACAAGATTCTATGATACGCCGTGTGGCTTTATCATAGATTCTATAAGTGTGGGATTCGGCACCGTAACCAACAAATATACCCTCTAGAGATTTAGATTCGAATTTAGTTAAGAGACAACCTTTGATCAAATAGAAACACTTACATGCGAAGACACGGAAGTAGGAGATGTTAGGTTTGTTGCCGGTGAGGATCTCATAAGGGGTCTTGTTCAACCCTTTACGGAAGTAGAGCAGGTTGGATGAGTGACATGCCGTGGAAATAGACTCCGCCCAAAAAGTCAACGGAGTCTTAAACTCCGCTAACATGGACCTTGCTATATCCATAAGAGTCCGGTTCTTCCTCTCGTCTACACCATTTTGTTGAAGGGTATAAGTTGCGGAATATTGATGACGAATGCCCTCTTTACTAAGAAACTCGTTGAGGGTGTAGTTCTTGAGATCGGAGCCATTATCACTTCTAATTGCCAATATGGGGACATTGTATTGACGTTGCATTTCAATGGAGAAGTCGATGAAGGTTTGTTGGGTCTCACTCTTCGACTTGAAGAAATAAACCCAAGTGAATCTTGAATAGTCATCAACTATCACCAAGCAATACTTCTTCCCACCAAGACTAGCTTCGGGAACGGCACCAAAAAGATCCACATGAAGGAGTTCCAAGATCCTCTTGGATGAAATAATAGTCTTGGACGGATGGGGAGAATCATGCATTTTTCTTTCAACACAAGCCCTACAAACACGATCTTTGGCAAAAGAGACATCTTCTTTTAGTCCGAGAATGTGGCCACCCTTGTGAAGACTTTGCAAAGTTCTCATATTGACATGGGCTAGGCGGCGATGCCACAACCAACCCTTGTCGGCCTTTCCGAATAGGCACATCGAATTTGAAGTGGTTTCCCTCGAAAATTAAACCACAAACAAATCATTCTCGACGTACCCAACGAAAGCGACCTTTAGAGTCTTGCTCCACAAGATTACCACAACATCAATATCAAAGAAGACGGCGTAACCCATCTTATTAAGTGCATGAACGGAAAGTAAATTAAAACCAAGGTCTTTGACAAGCATGACATTCGCTAAGGTGATATCCTTAGCGACTACCACCTTGCCAAAGCCCAATACCTCGGATTTTGATCGATCTCCATAAGTGACGGTTGCTTGATTTAGATTTGGTCTCAACTCCGTCATCAACTCCTTGCTTCCGGTCATATGTTTTGTGCATCCACTATCAAGCACCCATTTTGACCCACCGGAAGCATAGTCCTCGGTGGTCTTAGCCATGAAGCATCTTGCGGAGGAGATAGAGACATTCTCATTGGGGGATTCAAATAGGGAAGGAGATGATGAAGAAGCAATAGCAATGGCGGCAACTTCATTTGTGGGCTCTTCTTCTTCTTCTTCCCCGGACGAATATTCTTCTTGAGCAAGCAACACAATTCTCGGAGGCTTCTTGTTGATGGCATTCTTCTTGAAGAAAGGTTTCTTATGGGTGTCCTTTGACTTGTCCTTCCTAACAAGCTTTCCTCCATGAAGTTCTCGGTTCTCAAACGGACACTCGGCCACAAAGTGGTATTTATCTTGTCAATTGTAGCAAGAACAAACTCTTGGGCCACCCTCCTTTCTTCCACTTGCCTTGTTGACAAACTCCCTTGCCTTGGACGGACTCTTCCAAAAGACTCTAGATGTGAGAGCCGCATAGTCCTTGAGAGTATCTTGAAGTTCTTTGGGATCCCAATGTGACACATCTTCTTGAGCCTCATCATCATCTTCTTGCTCCACAACCTTGGCCTTCAAAGCAAGTGAGGTTCCTCTATGCATTCCAATGGCTCGGGCTCGAGCATCTTCGGCATTCTTGGCGGCCACCTTGTATGCCGCCATCTCTTGCATGACCTCATTAGATGTCATGAGGTGATAATTGTGTCTTCCTTGGAGGCTCTTTAAGTCGGTGGATTCAAACGGCCAAAGGGCGCTCACATACTTCCTCTTGATCCAAGCATCATCCACATAGGTTGCACCAAGGGCTCGAAATTGAGTAGCAAGGGTCTTGAGTCTTCGATACATTTCTTCATGATCTTCACCCTCTACCATGAAAAAGCCCTCGGCTTGATTGCTCAATGCTTCAAATCTATTCCTTTGCATGCTCTCATTACCGATAAACTCTTGAGTGAGAATATCCCAAGCTTCTTTGTCGGTGGTGGCCATCTCAATGAGTGACATGTGCTTTTCTCCCACGGCGGTGTGAATTATGTTGAGAGCCAAGTCATTGAGTTGACAATCCACAACTTCTCTTCTTGTCATGTTGTTCGGATCAACGGCCTTGAACCCAACTTGAATGATTCTCCATAGCTCGCTCGAAGCGCTCTTGATATGAGATTTCATCATAAATTGCCAATTAGTAAAACAAGATGGATTAAACTTAGGTGGATCACCCCAATTGTTTATATGATAATGCGGGATAGGTGGGTTGACGGATCACTTAAATGGAACACCATGGCACTCCTCCTTCCCATCACCAATTTTAGGAGGGGATTCATTAGTGTGTTGTTCGCCCTCCCCGCTATGCGCGGCGGAAGCATTAGCCTCTAGGGATGGTGATGTGGCGGGTGGCTTATTGCCATTCAAGAGTTGCCTCATCATAGCACGCACTCCTCCATTTGAGTGTTCATGGATGATGTCAAGCTTGTTTTCAAATTCTTGAGATCATCCATGGACACCGGGGGAGTGCTACCACCCGTAACACCATCACCGTCACCCATACTCTCTTTGGCGGTGAAGCCTAACTTAAGAGCCTAGGCTCTGATACCAATTGAAAGGATCGTATGGGCACCTAGAGGGGGGGGGGGGTGAATAGGTGCTACACCAAATTTTAATCTTTTTCAGTTTAAGGCTTAACACAAAGGTAAATTATCTAGATATGCAACTACGGTAAATTTACCTATATGAGAAGCAAACTAAACAACTAGGCAATTAACGATACAAGTAAAGGCTACAAAGGGAAAGAGGTAACCGAAAGGGGAAGCACGCGGAGACAAGGGTGTATTCCCGAGTTCCTTCTTGTTAAGGGAGTACGTCTCGTTGGAGGGGTGTGAGTTCGCCACAAGGCCTACTCAACGCCACGAAGGCCTCACCCTATTCTCCGATGAACTTCGCCACAAAGGCTTGGTTCACCTTCCACTATTGGAGTCCTTCAAGGCGGAATCTGAAGCCCTTACACGGTTCTTGGGGCACACACCCACAACTGAATTGGGGCTCCCAAATCAACAACACTGTCACAAATACAACCACAAATGAGCACAAGAATCTAGGGTAACACAAAGCTAAACCTAGAAACAAGAATCCTCAAGTGAATGAGGGGGAAATGAAGAACGGCTTGGTGAAGATGTAAATCCGGGTCTTCTCCTTCAATCCTCCGAAGATCAATGAGTTTAGACGGAGGAATTGGGAGATCTTGCGATTTTGAGCTCTCAAATATTAGGCTTCATAAATATTGGACGAGCTGGCTGGACTGAGGTAGGTGGAGGGGTATTTATACCCCTCTGAAGTTTCTGACCGTTGGAGGTCACTTATACCGAAGACTCCGGCCTAAGTGGGTCGGAGACTCCGGTCTCCTTCCGGGGTTCCTCCGGACTGGCACCAGAGGCTCCCCACACTTTGCTCGCTTGATAGAAGGGCCGGAGACTCCGGTCTGGGGGACCGGAGACTCCGGTGCTGGCCGGAAACTCTGCACCCGGGCGGAAACTTGTCGAAGACGCGGGACAGGCCGGAAACTCCGGTCTCGCAGGCCGGACACTCCGGCCTCCCCGGAGACTCCGGGCTTCCTCCGGGCACCCTCCGGACAGACACCAGAGCCGCACCACAGAAACTGGCGAAGGGCAGGAAAACCCAGGGGTCGGAGACTTCGGCCAGACAGG
This sequence comes from Puccinellia tenuiflora, assembly GCA_012064385.1. Classification (NCBI taxonomy): domain Eukaryota; kingdom Viridiplantae; phylum Streptophyta; class Magnoliopsida; order Poales; family Poaceae; genus Puccinellia; species Puccinellia tenuiflora. Next base: position 161,231 of record QRDG01000418.1, read on the forward strand.
CCGGAAACTCCGGCCAGGAATTTCCTGCTACAAGGAAACTTGACCCTTTTCTTCACTTTTTGGTGAATGATGCTAGAGGTATAAAGGGGAAGGCAACAATGTATGCCATCACCGACAGCAAACCAGGCCGTCGGCGCACTGCTCCTTCCTTCACTTCTGTTTTGCCTCGAGTCAGCGCGGGCACATCGTTCTGGCGAAGAAAATAAAAATGTAATGTACTCTGAGCTGGCTGGTTGATTCAACGTCCACGTAGGACCGTCGGTGGGCCCGATCTGTCAGGAATAGGGACAAAATGGTGAAAGAGGGTAAAATGTGACATAACGTTACAAATACAGGGTAAAACATGGCACATAATTTTAAATGGGGCAACTAGTGTCAAAAAACCACAAACAGAGGGTAAAAAGTTACAAATACAGGGCAAAACATGTCACACAATTTTAAATGGGGCAACTAGTGTCACAAAACCACAAACAGAGGGTAAAAATTGGAATTCACTCTAAAAAAAATGCTCGATGGTTTGATCTGACTGACATCAAACACACCGCTTACACCCATTCGAATGTCGGTTATCAAGGTTGTCCCTAGCAAGAATAGCTCTCCGATGAACAAATCACACGAACATCTTAATTTGTAAAGGTACCTTTAATTTCTAAAGATACTTGCGTAAAAAAAAGGTATACTCTCACTCATATAATCAACATACATGGATTTAACTATACACAGATTCAACAGAAAATTCCAACAAGCTACTAAATTCCATGTTCGCCACCCTCCCAACACCGGCAAGGAAGGCTGGAGGAGGGGGGAATCGACGCATGGAGGGGAGCGGCGGCGGCTAGGTTTCGTACAACAAGAGATATGACGATTATGAACTTTTTAGCTCTGAAGAAAACACGTAGGTAGTTTTTCTTTGTTTTTTATTCATATACTCTATATATGTAAACTGCTCGTGGCGCGACATTGCTGAAATGATAAATGAGCTGGGCCAGTTAGACCGCTACGTACTGGGCAGCGACTACTTACTTGGTGCACGCATTAGGCGGCAGATAAGAAGCCCGTGTATGCCATTTTCGCTTTGCGTCTCCGGCATGGGCTGCTGCCTGTCATCAGCGCTCTAGGTCGGCCCGTTCGCACCGTTGTGCTGTTGTGCACATAAGCTTTCCTCGCTTGGGCAGAGGGGGCAATTCCTATTCTCCGCGTACTGCGGAGCTTGTTTCGCTCCGCGTACCTGCGATACTCCTATGGGCCGGGCCCAAGAACGTACCTCCGGTACTCCTGCCTCCTCGTATGTGTTTTTTTTCGCGATTTTGTTGGTTTTCTTTTTTCGGTCCTCTTTGACCAGTTTTTTCGTTTCTTTTTCTTTTTGATATTTTATTTTTCCTTTTTTCTGTTTCTTTTTTATTTCTTCTTTTCTGTTTTATTTTTAAATTTTGTTTTCATTTTCTCTTTTTTCTGTTTTCTTTTTTGTTTTGTATTTTTGTTTTAATTAAGAATCAATGTTTTTATTTTGTATAAACACATTTTTTGTTCCTATTGAATATTCGTTAAAATACTATTGATGTTCATATTAAAAAAATATAAGATAAATATCCTTTTTGAAAAATCGTTCATATTACAGGAATGTTAATATTAAAAATTGTTCAAATAAAATAAATGTTATTAATAGAAAATCGTCAAATAAAGTAAAAGTTTATATATTTGAAAATCGTTCAAATAAAATAACCGTTCATGTTTTAAAAGTCATTCAGAAGAGATAACATAAAAATTCATATTTAAAAATCCTTCATGTTTAAAAATCGTTCTGAAGAGATAACATAATTGTTCATGTTTTAAAATTCTTATTGATTTTTTTCAAATAACATAAAAAATCACATTTAAAAATCGTTCAAATAACATAAATTTTCATGTTAAAAACCGGTCAAATAAAATAAATAAATTTTTAAAAAATATTGTTAATATTTGAAAATCTATCAAATGAGGTAATTTTTATTATCAAAATCCTTAAAATAATATAAATGTTCATATTTGAAATCGTTCAAATGAGGTAAATGTTCTTATAGAAAATCGTTCAAATAACATAAATGTTCATATTTGAAAATCGCTCATATTTAAAAATCGTTCAAATGAGGTAAATATTCTTATCGAATAGTTGTTCAAATAACATAAATGTTCATATTAAAAAACTTTGAAATTTGGTAAATATTTTTATTGAAATCGTTCGAATAACATAAATATTCTTATTTGAAAAATATTTCAAATAACATAATTATTTATATTTTCGAAAATCGCTCAAACAAGGTAAAAAAAAGTTATTTTGTTTTTACGTATGTGTATATTTATTTTGTACAACGATTTTTTATATTTTTCCCACGAACATAAACATATATTTTAACTATAAATAAAAACAGAAAAAAAGTGAAGGAAGGAAGCGAGCGAGCGAGCAAGCTAGCAACGCGAGCGAGAGAGCGAGCCGCACCAGCAAGCGAAACATGGGCCAGGCCCAGCAAGCATCGAGGGGTACGCGGAGCCAGCATAAGTATCACTAGACGCGTGAAATAGGGGCTCCCGGCAGAGGGCCACCTAGGCTGCCGGCTCTGCCCTAGGCCACTAACCGCATGCTGCAGCGGCCTTTCCTGCCATGCGATTCCTGAACCGAACTGACTGCTCTCCACTGCTACTAGTACTACTTTTGTGGCCGTCAAACACGACGAAACCCCGCAAGAAAGAAAAAAAAAAACACGACGAAAACCTCGTGCTATGGAGAACTTCCCATCTCGATCGCATTCGCAACACCGCGGGTATTCTGAAGGAAAAAGCCATTTCAAACCCTGAACTCGTAGAGGTTGGGCGGTTCGAACCCTAAAGTCTTTTTTTTTTTGAGGCCTCTCTGTGATTACAGTTGAAGAATCTGCTCGGACACACAGGAAACACACGCCACACGCACACCACACACACGCACACACACTCCACCTATGTGTCTAAACAAGACCTACAACCTATAACCCAGACTACGTCCTGAGAGACTTGGCCGAAGCCCAGTGCTTCGGTGACCAACGGGCACGTTGACCTCGCCTGTGGCATATAGACGTGAGGCAGACGAAAACCTGGGAACAGCCAGCGCCTGGCTGAAAAAATCCCGTGAGACACCCCACAATTCGCTCCAAACTGGAGTCGAACCTGGGTGGGCAGGCCGAACAACCTCGAGCCTTGCCAGCTGAGCTACGCTCGCTCCTCTCGAACCCTAAAGTCGAAATTCCTGTCAACTTAGCAATCCCGGTCTAAAATGAACCTTGGACAAGTTTGTCGGAGAAAAAATATAAAATTGCTAGTGTCGCTTACAACATTGACCCACATGTCATATTCATCTTCTTCCCTAATCCATTTTCCTCTCGGTTCAGAGTTCAGTCCAAGCGAGAAAAACGTTGTCCCCATCTAAAAAAGCAGGGAGGAGCTAGGCGTTGACCCCATCGGAGGAAAATGTTGTCGCTGCCGCTGTGTGCCTTGTGTGCTCGTCGTCATTGCCGGCCTCGCGCGCTTGCTGCCCCCTACAACATGCGCTCGTCTCGACCTGTTGCCTGTCCCGCACTCGCTGCTGATCGTGGAGCGAGCGTCGTTGTCCTGGACCAGGGCAAGCGCGGCGCCGTGAGCATGCCATGGTGGACGGTCGAGTCAAGACGGCCATGGGCTTCCAGCACAGCCCGACGACGCCCAAGTCCTCCACCACCTCCTCCTCCGCGCGCAAGCCGGCAGCACCCGCAGCAGCAGCAGCCCGCCCCGTCGACGGCGCCTCGGCCGACGGAGACAACGCCGTGGCGGCGGCCTTTTAGCTCGCCCGCGCCGCCGACCGGCTCGAGGGCCAAGGGCGGCAGCTCCTTCTCGTGATCCTTCGGGGTCTACTTCTTGACAGCAGCATAACGAGCTCGACGGCGGCCGGCCGCCTCCGCGACGGCGTCCCCCACCCGCGCCCGCCGGCGGCCATCTGCTTCGGTGGATTTTAGAGATAGGGAGATGTATTGGGGATAGAGACGAATATGACATGCGGGCCTGTCCAGTCAGTGAGACAGTGAATATCACGGTCAGGATTTTCTGTTTCCCTCTGTGCCAAATAGCTATAGGGTTAAGTTTAAATCAGGATTGCTAAGTTCAGCGTATAAACGTCAGTGATTTCGACTTCAGGTTCAAACCGCCGAACCTCTACGAGTCCATGTACTTCTGAACCGCATGCAGTTTGCAAGTGCGTGCGGTGCGCGCTGCATCGGGTGTTCCTCTAGACGGAAAATATGCCGTAGTACGTTTCGAGCCACGCGCGCCGCTTGGGTCGTCGAACGACTGCCGCGGCCCAACCCATCCAAGCGAGTCTATGCGAATGGCCGTGTATGTTATATCAAAGAAAAATGGGCCATGCTAACTAGCGGCGCCGCATATTTATCACTTGGTGCGGCGACAGCTGATCTGTCTGACCGATTGTGAGCGAGTGCACATGCAACTGACCATGTTCAAACTACTCACCGAGCAAGCTACGCGCGTACCACTTGCATGCACTATTAGTATCATACGGAGTATTAAAAATTGCAAGTACGTACGGTAGCAATGGCCAAATAGTACTAGCACTACAAATATTTGCACTAGCCCTTCTTATATGTGTTCGCATGTTTACAAGGTCTTGTACTCCTATTCTCTAATATTTCACACGTATGTTTTCAGATTGAATTACATATTTATTTAGAAAATAAATACCAAAATTTTGAAACAAGTAACATGTCATCCATAATCAACTACATATTTAAAAACCAATATCATGGCTGTTTGTGGAACGTTTATTTTCAACAGAGATGTAAAAAAGGTTCAGTTACAAAATTAACTAGTTCCGGTCACCAGATTCATTAGTCAATATAATTTTCACATGGATTAAAAAAAAGAGTATGCCGCTAGTTATCTTAGTTGTAGTTACCAAATTAATTTGTCCAGGTCACCAGATTAATTACTAGACATTGTTTTTCTAGTGATGAAAAGAGCACTAGACCGGTTATCTTAGTAGCAGTTACCATATTAATTAGTCACGTTCACCAGATTAATTAGTCTCGTCACCAGATTAATGACTAGATATTGTTTTCTTCGCATGAAAAAGGAGCACTCCGCCGGTTTTCTTAGTAGTAGTTACCAGATTAATTAGTCTCGGCCACCAGATTAATTATTAGACATTATTTTCTGCACATGGAAAAGAAGCACTCAGTTGTAGTTACCGGATTAATTAGTCTCGATCACCAGATTAATAATTCCCGGCCACCAGATTAATTACTAGACATTATTTTTTGCGCATGGAGAAGGAGCAAACCGTCGATTATTTATTTGTAGTTATCAGATTAATTAGTCTCGGTCACCAGATTAATTAGTCTCGGCCACCAGATTAATTACTAAACATTATTTTCTGCACATGGAAAAGGAGCAATCTGCCGGTTATTTTAGTTGTAGTTACCGGATTAATTAGTCTCAGTCACCAGATTAATTAGTCTCGGCGACCAGATTAATTACTAGACATTATTTTATTGACATGGAAAAGGAGCACTCCGCTGGTTATTTCAGTTGTAGTTACCAGATTAATTAGTCCGAGTCACTTGATTAATTAGTCACGGTCACCAGATTAATTAGTCTCGGCCACCAGATTAATTACTAGACATTATTTTCTGCACATGGAAAAGGAGCACTCCGTCGGTTCTTTTAGTTATAGTTACCCGATTAATTAGTCTCGATCACCAGATTAATTAGTCTCGGCCATCAGATTAATTACTAGACATTATTTTCTACACAGGGAAAAGGAGCACTCCGCCGGTTATTTTAGTTGTTGCCAGATTAATTAGTCTCGAATTATATAGTATCACTTATCGGATTAAATAGTCACAGCTATCAGATTAATTACTCACGACCACCATATACTGAGAATCATCACATTATTTACCCCTATAGGTTAAACCTAGTAGTATGAGTTATCAGATTAAATAGTCACAGTCACCAGATTAATTAGTCATACCCACACATTATTTACAACCAGTTAACCTTTTCAGCTAGAACGGACGAAGAATGTACAAGAACTACACAACGACCAGGCTCAGGTGAAAGTTCCTTTAAGCACTACCAAACTCCGGCACGACCGCAACACTGTCCATTGCCGATTGCTAGAGATTAACAAGCCAAAAATGTCCCTGCAGAGCGTGCGTCGCATGAGGTCCTTGGCTTCGGGCAACACGGACGTGAAGGCGCGCGGTGGAAGCGCAGGCTGCCGGGAAGCACGGCCTCGGACTTCTCCTGGACGGTGGCGCCGTAGAAGGGCACGGTCCTGGAGAGCATCATGTAGAGCACCACCCCGGCGCTCCACATGTCCACCTTCTCGCGTACCTCCTCCGGCAATCACCTTGGATGCCACGTAGTAGGGCGTGGCCACAGCCTGGACAATGCCTGCCTGTCCCTAAACTACTACACGTAGCCGAAGTCCCCGAGCTTGAGCACGCCCGTGGCGGCGTCGAAGAGGAGGTTTTCCAGCTTGACGGCTCAGTGCGCGACTCCGTGGTGGTGGCACGCGACGAACTGGGCCACCATCCCGCCGCCTCGCGCTCAGGGGGTCGGCCGCGGGCGGAGAGGATGGAGAAGAGGTCCCCACCGTCATAGAGGTCGACGACGAGGTGGACGGCGTGGGCGTCCTCGAATGCATCGTGGAGTTTGACCTACAGGGCGGCGCCGAGGCGAGCAGGTGCACCTTAGGCTCCTGCCCAGCCAGGGCGAGGTCGAGCGGGTCTCGGAGCGGCGCCCTCGGGGTGGACTTGACAGCCAGGACTTCCTCGTGGCTGAAATATATATTCGCCACTTTTGTATACCTGAAATCCATATTCGCCTAAATCAATATATATTGAATTTACGCCCAAAAAGTCAACACATCGTTGATTTTGATGAAAAATATTTTTTCCAAAATTTTGAGACCTTTTTTGTATACCAAAAATCCATATTCTACTAAAAAAAAGCAAGCTTGAAATGGGTTTATATGGCCTGCAATGTAGCAGATCTTTTTGCACTGTATATGTACCTAATAATTAATATTAGTTGATAGTACTCCCTCCGTCTCGGTTTAAGGGCTCCTTTGATTTAAAGAAATAGTATAGGATTTTTGAAAAATTCGATCCTATAGAAAATTTTCCTATAGAGTTTGTTTGATTCATAGTATCATATCCCATAGAAAATTTTCTTATAGAAGTAGTACAAATCCTATAGGAAAAAAACACGAGGTCTAACCTCATGAAAAAATTCCTTCACACAATCAAAGGGAATCCCTCATCCCATAGGATTCAATTAGACATACCATCTCAATCCTATAGGTTTCCTATTCCAACAATTTTTCTATCCTATGAATCAAAAGAGCCCTAAAGGGTGTGCATGACAATTTTCTGTGCCCTAGGTATTTGCTGATTGGAGATGAAATCTTGCATGCATTGGTAACCACCACTAACTGGAAGGGATTTAATGCAAATACCTCTAAGAGGTGGAGGGATTTTAGAACTGCATGATTTTTTTAAAGAGGTCCTTTAAACTGGGATGAAGGGACTATTCAGCTTCCATGTTTTCATGCCAGTGAGCTCGTTCCCGAGGCAACTGGTAAACAAGGGTAAATATTGACACATTATAACAAATACGGGATAAAAGATGACACAAAAAGTATTAAATGAGATAACTGATGTCACAAAATAACGAACAAAGAGTGATAAGTGGCATTCGCTCTACATTTCGTTGATTAAAATTGGACTTGTAACACCGGAGAGCTCTTGGGATCGGAGTGCCCAGCTATGGCAATCACCACGATCGGCTATCAGCCTTGTCACATGCACGACAGCCACCCGTCGACAGTGCCGCGGCCACACGCGCCGTGTCGCTGTTCGTCGATCGCGACGGCGACTAGCCGGCCGGCCTTTCTTGCTACTCCATTAACAGCCGCCTTTGCCGATGGAGCGGCTAACTTCTGGCTCGCTCGTTATGCGTTGTAAACGAGGAGTACTACTGCTAAGTGCTAACGACTCTCTCAATGCATGACCAATTAATCTCAGGAACAAATATAGATGCACGCTCACCGGCACACGAGGATCCAACATGCCGCAACCTCGTGTGCGCTCCCAATGGACGCCAATAATGTGCCCATCGCACGGGAGAATCAGTTAGGCTACTCACAATGAGGAGTAACATAGTGTGATAATATCACATTTTTTTAGATTATGTTACTACCTCCATAATGGGTAGTAACATATGAGTAGTGTCATGTAAAGCTATATTTATTAGGTTGTAGTCTCATATGATCTTGGGAGGTGTGATGTTACAGTAACTAGCTATGTTACTCTATTCTTCTCTCTCATTATTAATTAGCTGTCACATTATCTTTTTTACTTACGTGGCATTGATGTTACTAGTGAAGTTATTCCCACTAAAACTAGCCTTAGAACTGATACACATGGTGCCGGTGAGGGCTTGCCCCACCCACACTATCTTCCAAGCGCGTGGGTTTGGTTCGCCTGTCTCTTCGGGTGACAATGGGAGGAGCGAGTTAAGGTGGACGTTCGGGGGCGGCGGCTAGGATTTGCACCCCTTTTGTAGCACCTAAGCTTGTTTTTTTTACAACGTCACAACATTTTATTTTGCATGAAAGTTGAGACCAATACATAAATTACAGACATCCACATGTGCAAAAGCATTTAAATTACTTTCGATTTGTCATGCTTCCGGGAGCCATTTCGCCACACCACTCGATGGCCGGTAAACATCCGAGAAAACTAAAGATTATCTTCTTCTGTAAAACCATAGTATGGACCATACGTACTTGGAGATTGAAATCCTTTTTGAAGTGACCAAACATTCCACCGCATCCCCACTTGCGATTGAGCTGCAAATTTATTCCGAATCATAAATAGCCGCCTGATTAGCTTAAGCATTCTCATGCATTAATTATAAAGCTGCATGCTAGTAGCTTCAGACACCAGATGTCAGGTTGACAAACTGACGTACAGGTCGTCAGGTACCCCATCTCCGTATGCAATTCCTTCTTTGTCGCTCACAGCAGCTATTTTCTGTGCGCTTCCGTAAAAGAACACGATAATTTGCAGTGTTCAGGGACAACCCCATGAATGCTATGCTACCAGCACTGGCTCTAATTTCCGCTTGCAAGCTAAGCAAGAGAAGTTCTTGTTCCCAGTAGTAACAAGCCCACCTATCTCTGCGTACTTCCTGATCTGCCAACTGCCCAAACAGGGCATAGAAACAAACGCTTTTACTTGATGATGAGCTTCATCATGACATTTTCATCCGGCCTCAAGCTGACAGATTCAGCACTCGCGGCTTGGAGTGTGTATGAATATAAACAGAAGTTTTCTTTCTTGAGAATACTAGCAGGAGCTCTTACAACTACTGTATTTGTTTAGCCGGAGGGAAATGCATTTATTGAAGTCTTCCTTACAGTTCCACGACTGATGTACGGAGTACGTTATTTTGTTTAATTCCCAAACAAAATAAGCGTAAGTAATCGGATGAAATATGCCAGAAGACGAATTGTTGCAACATTTGACACTTGTTTGCAATTTCACTCATCCAAAATAATTCCCCCAAAGGCCAAGGACAAAATAATATCGATCAACTGCACTCAATTGCACATATGGTCTTCTGTAGTGTACATATGAACATAAAAAATAAAACATATATATCATATACCCCTACGAATTTAATTTAGTTTCTCTGCGAGCCGCTGCAAAAGAGAAAACTGCAGAGATCCTAACACCATTTGCTTGCAACCGGTACCCTTGTGCTGGACAGTACAGTACTACTAGACCTTTTGGCGCATCACATGAAGTCACTAAATTTCCCCTCCCTTTTTCTCAAGCAGTAACATGTACACAATAAATAGAAGAAGATCGAAGGCGCGACCAGACCACGCGATGCATGCATGGGCTAGCTAAGCTAGCTAATCCCGGCTGGCATTTTGCGCAATGAATGGAACGGAATCCACTGACGGATGGATCTTCCATGATCGACCGATCAGTTGAACTTGGTGCAGAGCTTCCGGACCTCCCCGCTGCTGCCGGTGAGCACGCCGATGCTGCCCATCTTGACCATGGAGTCGGCGAAGTCCTGGCGGAAGTAGGGCCCGAAGATGGTGCTGAGGAGGCCCGAGTAGGAGTCGACGACGTCCACGGTGGAGGTGTCGTTGTAGAGCGCCGCGTCGGAGGCGATGACGGCGAAGCCGTTGCGGATGTTGCGGAGGATGGAGGTGTCGAAGACGCGCTCGCTGCCGCGGTCCAGCGGCACCCGCGTGTTGGAGTCCCCCGGCGCGCACCGGGACTTGAGCTCCGACAGGAAGCCGGCGGGGATGGACGGGTCCGACCCGATCCCGCCGCCCGGGAGCGGGAACTTGTAGAGGCGGTCCTGCATGAAGAAGCACGCCGTCGTGCCCACCGTGTGCGCCGCTGCATGCGATTCACATTAAGAAAAAGTTCGTTAGCTACTAAGCTCGGCTAGCCGCGCGGCCGGTCACCATGGACGTGCGTTACGTAGAGGTTTCAGGTTTGTTTGGTGGTTACTTACAGCTGAGGAGGACGAGGTCCTTGTCGTCGAGGCCGCTGGCGGCGAACTTGGAGCGGAGGACCTGGGCGGAGTCGCGCACGTCCGGCAGCACGTCGCCGTCGCGCATGTTGGACACCTTCCCGTCGCGCCGGCCCGTCGGCACGTCGAACGACGGCCCGCCAGTCTGCGTGCAGCAACACGAGATCGATCAGTTCCAAACCCTGTACTGTATGTTAATTAAATATGCATGGACGACCGCACTCGACCGATGATGTGGAGTATGTGCTTACGAAGGCGACGGCGTCGCGCGCGGCGAGGATGACGATGTCGGCGCAGGAGACGACGCCGGGGCACTGCGTCTCGAGCTGCGCCTTGGCGCTTTCGATCACGTCCTGCCCGCGCAGCCCCTGGTGCTTCAAATTGTCCACCTCCGCGTTGTTGTTCCCGCCCTTGATCAGCACCGACGCGTCGCACCCCTGATCGAATCACCCAGAGGGAAGAGAACCATCCAAATTACACCAAGAAATCGTGACATGAAACAATCCAACAACAGAATTGCTGAGAGGGGCGTACGCGTACGTACCCTGACGAAGCAGTCGTGGAACTGGAGGCGGAGGAGGGCGGGGAGGATGGTGGAGTCGGAGGCGGAGAAGCTGCGGACGACGGACGCGACGGTGGACTCGGCGCTGGGGCACGACTTGGAGTAGAACCCCACCTGCAGCTGACCGCTGGAGCCGGAGGCGAGCGCCAGCAGCAGCAACACGGCCACGGCCACGCTGCCGGTACTGCCCATCCTCGAAAAAGGAGAATCTAGAGAGAGTGTGTGGGTGTGGCTGTGGCCGGGGGGAGTGATCGAGAGCTGGGAGGAGCAAGGTCCTCTGCGTTGCGTTAATGGGGTTTTATAGGCAGCTCTCATGTCATGCATCTGGTGGTCTGGTGGAGATCAGACGAGCTGCAGGCAGGCAAAATCTTCCAAATGTTTCCAACACATGCATGGATGGATGATTTGACCTCACCGAAAAGGGTAGGTGCCAGGCATTTAGTGGCACAGTGCAGCTGCGTGTACAAGCAGATAATTTTGTTACCTGGGGAAAGTTGTTGCAGTAAACGATAAACCTTGCCGATCGGGTGAAATTGTCATAATTTTGAGTAATTCGAAAAAAAAGGCAGCGTTTCTCACAGGACAACCAAATGGACCAGTAACTGTTTAATTTTTGAAGGAATTTCGCGAGGATTCTACCAACTGTTCTTCGTCGAAATGTATATCGCCATAGATTCCTCATGCGTCCTTTTGGATTAATTCCCGTCTATAACCTGAAAAGAAATGTCGTCCGCGGTGAAGCTGAATCCCCACCAGCTAGCCCCGGCCCCCTACAGTTGGTCGATCTCCCAATTTGATCTTTTGCATGCGGGGACACCACCATGAATGAATGCTTTACACAGTTCAGAGGATAGCCAGCCAGAGAAGCTTCTCCTGGACCATGGTTAGGCCGTGGCGTCCATCCATGATCCATGTGCGCAGGTCACCGCCGGCCGGAATTTATTTATGTTCGGCCGGGGACTCCGGCCAGCGCGCCACCATTTATGGCCCAGTGGCCAGTTGTCACGGCAAAAGGGGTGCGCGGCAAGTTGCCGGCCGGCGAGACGGAAGAGCAGTAAAGAATGGAGATTGCGTCTGCGGCATGGCAATGGCAGCACGCAGGAGATGGTCACAGCCGGCCGGATTTGCCTGAACCACGAAAGTGCGGGAGCTCTCCCCTGGTTTCGGCGTTTCTGGACTTTATCACATTATACTGCGGCAGAAGCTCCGAGCTTGCGTGCTGGGAAAAAGCTTGCACGGAATTGGAAATCAATCATGGCGTGGTATGGGAAGCTCCTCCGCCTCCTGAGTTCGATCCGGCTCGGCGTGCCTTGCGAAGACGTCAGAAAGTCATGCTTGTTGCTTGTTGCCACGACTACCTCTGTTACAAAAGGAGATGTATATTTCTCCAGAAAAGTCAATCAATATTAGTTTCAACTAATGTTGTATGTATAAAAATATTTATATTAATTAAACTACGCAGATATAGCAAGAAAATAATTTTATTAAGTATTTAATGATATTGTAGATGATGATGATTCAGCCCGCTTCCATGGAGAGTATGCGTAAAAGGTGGAAACACAAGATCCTAGACCAGACAATGTTGACGTGCAATTGCGTTGTGCCTTTGTTGAATGTGGTGGCTGAAAACTCGGTTTTATGTTTTACTAGCTTACTGGTACCCTGGTGGAGTTGCTATCATGAATCATACGGGGATTTTGGTTGGATTTGATGCTTGAGATTGTGTGGGTTTTAATACTATATGATTGTGTGAATTAGTAGACGCGGAGAGCAGGGATTATCCTCCCTTTCAAGAAAAAATGCATGCGAAGATTAATGGACTAGTCTTTTCAGATGGAATGTCTCTGATTCAAGGGCCCTGTTAACTTAAAATGATAATTTGAAAGATTACATTCTTTAGTAATCTTTCCAAGACAGTTAGTATTGTAGGATTATAAAACCAAAATTTGCAGTCTAATGATGATTCCAAAACTTTGTTTTCCTTGAGTCCAAGCTCTTGGAGTTTTTCTTTGTTCACAATAAACTATCACATACAAGGATATATCTAATGCTCTTTTGTTTCGGTGCAACCACACAACTTCCGTTATAGATTATTGTGTTCATGATTCATCTAGGATTTTTCCTACCAAGATTCTTAGAATCCTACAAATACCATATGATTTTCTTAAGACACTTTTACGATTGTAAATTTCATAACTTTATTCTATGTGACCCATTTTGTTTGAGGTTTGAAGCATGGGAAAAGCTAGTTTTAGGTGCATGCATAAATCAGTCACATCATTGTATTAATCGATAAATTCAAAATTTTAAAGTTATTTATCTCCTAAATCATTGTTCTGATTAGCTATGTTTAGACCGTTAAGTTTATCGGAACGAGGCTTCAAAACTAGAACCCATGTTAGTAGTTTCTACCTTTCTTTTTCATCATACCAGTTAACAAATTACTAGTGAATAGTTACCACACTAACTGTACATGGTTACTGTATTTTAGACATTGTAATGATAAGTACAGTTAGAGAGCGTCACACCAGTTGGCAGCTTAGAATACTATAGTTGTCAGATTGGCAACAAACAATTATCACGATAGTTTTTTTATGGCTACCAGATAGATTTTTACACGTTTTTATGTATCACAATAATATGTATAGTTTAGTGAAATGGTATCCGTGTGGTTCTCCCAGGGTGGCCAAGGTGGAATTGTGTGACATCTATTGCATCAAGAACCGGCAAATTTCGGCGAAATGGTGCAGCGGAGAGCCGGAGAGAGACAGACACGGGATGATGGACGTGTGTAGGGCGGTGCTGGAAACGGCGAGGCTTGTAAAGTCATTGCGTTGATTCCTGCCCGGAAGATTAGTCGATGGAAGGCGGCAACGGCGGCTGCGGTAGCATGCTCACGCAATGAGTCATCATGCTCGTGAGACTTCCGAATTTAGATGTTAGTGGTTCGATCTCAGGTCACGGCAGGTCCGATCATGACACCCACATCATTAAGCTTGTAGATATAACGACAGGTGTCCCCAGGATGATAGCTTCATGTTAATCGATGTTTTTTTTTGTAAGACTCTGTCAGATAATTTAGTGATAAGAGATGTGTGCATCATTCCTATGGAAAGATAAGGATATCTCATATCGGCCTTCTTTTTGTGAAAAAAGTTCAAGCTCGCAAAAACAGGTACTCCCTCCGATCCATAAAAAGTGTCGCTCATTTATTACAAAGTTTGTACTAACTTACTACGAAATGAGCGATATTTTTTATGAATCGGAGGGAGTAACATTAATGTCGGAGAGAGTGTAGACAAGCAACAGATTAAACCGCTGAAGAACGATACCAGATTAACCGGAAAAGTGGCTTCCGTGTGGAGGGGCATCCAATCCAATTATATACGTAGGATGGTGATGATCGCGACCAGGCATCCACCACAGACATGTATTTATTGCGTACAACATTATTTCCGGTGGCTAGCTCAGCTCAGCTGGTGCGCTGCTCTCCAAATGAATTTGACATTACGTACACGGTACACACTAGTAGGTCACTAGCTAGCTTGAGGCTTGAGCTCTCAGATCATGTGGTGTCCGGTCCTAGCTTTCTGCACCGGTTGAACGGCCGAGTCAGTTAATGCCCACGTTCCATGTCTCTGAGTACCAACTGCACGTTCACTATTTGCAAACTGACCATAGCTCACATGGTTTACGTTCTTTTTCTTAAGTCCTAGATTCGGCATAGATGCTTCTATTTATCTAGATTTAATTCATGGTTTAATTGGCGCTATTCTATTATCGGTAGGTGACGCGCAGTTCAACAATAAGGCTCCTATAGTGACTTCATCAATCTTAACATTTATCGCCTCAGTCTTTCAAACATGTTTATAGGGACAAGGTGTGTGCATATGTTCCTATGGGTGAGTGTACATGTGTGTGTTGTGAGTGTGTGTATGTATTATGTCTTTGAAATTAAAAAGTGAATGTTTTGTTTTTTCTATTCTTTTCACTTTTTTCTTGTGCATTCCTACTCATAGTTGCAGAGTCTGTCATGCTTAATTGGACACCACCTTCTAAATTTGTTAATGCAGTCTTCTTCATCCAATTAAACTCCACTGTCCCATCATTCATAAACATTGTGTCCTAACTGAATTCTTTTTTAACAATTGTTTGAACGACACACTAGGTCATACAATATCTCCGTTTTGGAGGGCTCTTCGTACCTTACTCCTGATCGACATAAAATTCATATCTCGTAAAGGTTGAATGTTATATCGCAAGAGAGTCACACATTTGTCTCTACAAGAATGTCTAAGTACGTATATAGGTAAAATCAACCTCTATGAGAGGCAACAAAGTACATGGGACATATCAAACAGAAATTAAGCATCACGACACCGTGCCTTGCCATCTAGACGTACTCAGTGTCATAGGCCCACATGCCTAGAAAATTGGAGCCCCCCCCCCCCCCCCCCCCCCCAACCGCAATATCAAAGCCCAGGCTGAGGGTTGTCAACCACTCAACTCAGGGTGGGCATATTTCCTGATTCCCGAACCCGATACCCGAAAAACCCAAACCCGATCCCGAATATCCCGATCCCGAAAATCCTGATAACATTTTCGGGACGCAACTCTGAATTCCCGAAATTATTTTAGGAAATTCGGGATAGTAACATTGGCTCCCGAACAACCCGAATTTCCCGAATTAGAAACAAATCCAGTAACACAGCCCAGTAGAAAAAAGCCCAGCCCAACTTCCCACCAAACCTAATCTCCCAACCCGACCTGCTCCACGCCTCCCCGTACATCCCCACGCCTCCACCACTCCTCGCGCCGTGCCGCCACCTGCTCCAGGCCTCCACCACTCTCTGCGTCGCGCCGTGCCCCTCCCTCACCAAGTCGTCGCTCCAGTGCTCCATTCCCTCGTCGGTCTCGCGCTCTCCTCCTTCGCCGGTCCCCGGCCCCAGTCCCCTTCCTCGCCGGTCGCCGGTCCCTCCCAGCCCCTCCCCTCCGGTCGCCGGTCGCCGGTCACGCGCGTAGTCGCCGCTCCCAGTCCCCTTCCTCGCCGGTCGCCGGTCCGGTCTAGCCGCTCCCCTCCGGTCGCCGGTCCCTTCCCTCGCTGAGAGAGCTGCTCATGCCAGCATGTGGACGAGCACGACCAGTCGAGCACGAGCAGGCTCGCGTCGCTTCCGGTTTCGCCACGACCGTGACAAACTCCATAGTCCATCCTCTTCCATCGGGATTTTCAGGATTTCCCGAACCCGATCCCGAATTTTCGGGAACCCGAATTTTCGGGAAATAGAATTTTTGAGAGATTTTCGGGATTCATTTTCTGGATCCCGAACTACTTTTTACCCGATTTTCCCGTCCCGAAAATTCGGGAAATCCCGAACGCCCGGCCTGACACTCAACTATGCCTCAAGGAATCCAGAGAAGACAAGAGTTGCTGGGCTTGGGCCTAATTTTTGACTTCGTTTGAATTCCGCGAAATGTCACGTTTTAGAAAAAAAAAATGTTATCATGCCAAAAGTCTTACAAACTCAACTCCTTTTTTGCCAAAATAAAAATTCTAGGACATGTGGCTTGTAAGTGGGGTTTGGTGCGGTTGCTATCACTTCATCATCCATGCATAAAGGTGCAAATCATAGTCGCATCCTTAGACAATAATTAGTGTTGAACCGACTCAAAGCGAACATCGGAGTCCTTCAAATCGTCAACGATTCTACTCAAGTGTATAAGGAACTGTAAAGTTTTTCCTGCTTTTTTTCTTGTTGTTATGGGTGTTACATTATATGTGACTGCACTATTCATTTTCATTAGTTCGGACTTTTGTGATAGTTGTCTAGTGCATGAAACATGACATGGTACCAGAGCTGGTTTGCGCAATTTATTAAAAAAATTGCTCGTAATGTCCCTTTGTGTCCAAGTATGAGCCTGTCTTGCGCCATACCTCTGAGACTTGCGCGTCGTCGGTCTCTTCCGGTTACACGTGTTGGCCTTTCCCTCCCCGAGTCGCACATGAAAGGGGGTATTACAGTATATGTGGATTGTACTAGTTCTTTCTATCAGTTCGGACTTTTGAGATAGTTGGCTAGTGCATGAAACATGACAATGGGCATAGCAATTACGTGGTTCGCCTGTTTTACTGGCTTGGAATTGAATCAATTTGTTAGTTCGCTTCTTGTCTCTCACACCTAGCATCGCCATCGCAAGTGTAAGCATGTAACAGTTCAAACAAGCCTTTGAATCGCTTTTGTTGCACGACGTAAATGGTCCTAGCCTGGTTCTTATGAGTGAATAGTTTCTTTTGTGGGTAAGAACATTTCTTCACCAGTTGTTGTGTCGCAATCACACAATTTTAGTAAATACTCCAAAAATAAAAGAGTAAGGAGAGAGAGACCTCTTTGTTACGCAAGTTTCTGTAAATATCAGTGCCCTGAACAGGCGTTTCTTGTTCTGTACATATGGGCAGGTAGAAAGACACATTTCAGTTAATGCATACGGTTGCCCACTTGCAACTTGCAAGTACATACCTGCCATAGTAATTCGATTCGAATCCATCACCAAGAATTTGACTTTCATTGGCGATCAAGTGCAGTTTGCTCATTACTATGTTGGAGCCAAACCACATGCTCTTGTCTTCCACCTAATGCCCGTCATGTGTGTACTACTACTAATTGGACTTTTGTTCAATTTAACTTTTTTTTTAACTCATTGATTGAACTATTAATGCACCGATAACTTGGGACGCCGGTTCTGCACAGCTAGTCGACGTCAGAGCTAGCACGAAAGACACGGGCACCGTCTTGGTCAGCCGACACTGAACTGACGGTGTTTTTGGCCATGAATCATGTTGAATGGGACGTCTGACAGAGAGAAACGAAACAGATTAGTAAGCCGTCGGTTTCCAGTTCCTATGAAGACATATATCAGAATAAAAACTTGGAAAAGACGTGTATCAAGGTACCTGCGAGGCTGCAAGCCTGCAACAAAGACATACTGTTTATGTAGTACAGGTCCTAGTCTGACAGCGGTGGTATATCAGACACTCTTCCTCATCTAGCTCTTCTTCTGATTGGTTTCCCTCTCTGCCATGATTTTCGTGTCACCCACATTTCAACATCTACTAACAAACTCATCTACATCAATCTCTAGTCATTAAACTCTTGGGTTATCTTATAAAAGAGATGGCGGAGAGCCAGCACTTCCATTTCAATTACAAGAACGCTGACACGCAACATACTTACACTACTTACTCTCCTTACTGAAACACAAGTTGTATTTAAAATGGAGGTCATTTTGAAGAAAACTACAATTAAGATTTGTCATATAAATCACAGATCGGGGAACACACGGCTAACACTAGAAGTGCGACACTATGGTGCTCAATCCAAGGATTGAACCATGTAGATAGGCTGCACCACCACAAGCCTCACTAGCGAGCCAACCCTATAAACACTCCATGGGTTAAGGCAAATTATATTTGGGCTGGGGACTATGTTTCTACTAGATTATCCAAGAGTTTTTCTTGGGCTTTTGGTCCTAGGCTAAGGGATGACCCCCAAGTATCCCTGGTCCTTCCGCTAAAAAAAAGTATCCCAGGGCAGGTCCTACCCACCCAGAAATTTACTTTCACACCCGAGCTCACATGCTCCTGCCAAAAAAATTCTGAATTTTTTCGGTGATGAACATATACATGATTTCTATATACGTGCCGAGAAGGATGATGAGACAACGCTAAGAGGCAACACAAACACTCATGATTTGCCAGGGCATGGCGATTAGGTGGCATGGCAACAACATCATCCGTAGCCAGAAGAGAGATATTCTGGGGGTGTGTGTGTGTGTGTGGGGGGGGGGGGGGGGGGGTGGAGCAGAGCTTGGTGGGCGATAGTGATTGTGCAATCGATGACGAAAAAGACGAGAGGGAGACCAGAAAGTTGGTGGACCCAATTGGTGCTGAGAAGTTAGGGGTAGGAAGTGCGGAACAAAAAGTTGATATACCAAAAAGAAAACGAATTTACTACTAATAAACAATCCTATATACTTTTGCACCGTAAGATAATGGTAGCTTGAGACATTACTTTTTATACTTTTGGCCCAAAAAATGGAAAAGGTATCACAAAGAAGACAATCATGATTAATATAGAAATATTTTGCAGTTCATAAGTTACATGAACGTATTCTACAAATAGATGAATATATTTCATGATATGGGAACATATTATATGGAGTATTTGAAAAAACAAATTGTAGGTGAAGTATTTTATATTTGTTCTCGTCCTCACTTTTTTCACTGTGGCGTGAGCAACTTATCTGATATATATGAATATTACTAGTGGCGATGGAACAATTTTTATAAACTGCAGGAACAAATTCTTTGAACTAAATTATTTTCTTGCATTCATATTGACCGGACCCTGTAGTGATTTTTGTTTAGATGTAAACGTTATTTTCTTGTCGATGAAGAATTTTAGAACCCCAAAAACATAAGTATTAGGTCATCCGGCCCACCTGAGTACTTGACTGAGCCACGTAGATTGTCCATGAGCCCACGTAGTTTTTTCTTAGAGTGGCCCACGTAGCCTTAAACATGTCCGAATATAAATGAAACTTGACAAACGGAATTTCTTCAGTCGGCAACAAGGTTTCTCGGGGCGTACATATAAATGTACAGAACGTACCAAATGGAACGTATACATGTACAGTTTACAATGTGTTGTGATAAGGAGAATCAGCATTGAAATCCAAATCGTACTATTTGACCAAATCAGCATCTCGTATCTAAATTTTGCAAAGTTTATTTTTTAGATCTCCTACATTCCAAGAAAAAATGCCTATCAACTGAATATTTTGTAGAATTCCTTGGAGCTGGTCTTGCGGACTCTTTTCTTGGTCGATCTTGATCTATTTTTCCGGGGAATAGCATGTAGACCACTACATATGCGATCTAGCGACCGTAAACTGTTTACAGTATCAAGATCCGAACATTCTTGATCGTCACCACTCTCTTCACTGGAATCCAGGGGCGGAGCCAGGATTCGAACATGAGGGGGGCGAAGATGGTAATGATATTACATAAGATTTTTTTTCTCTCTAAGATACACCTATGTGTGTAAATTTTTAGAAGAAAAGTATGGAGATAAATATCATAAATTATAAGTATCACCGCGACATTGACATTAAAATATAATAATATATAGTATTAGGCACTACAAACAAATGCTTAATTTAATTTAATTTAGATCGAGTTCATTAGGACTACAATGTTCATCAGACAACTTGACCCTATTGAAGCTGACCTTTGTAGCTATTTTCTAATACATATAAACCCTAATAAGCCATCTCGGATCAATAGAATGACACATCTAATTGGTAAATTAATAGATTGTCTGATATGCAAATGCAAGATGAGCCAGTCAATTAGACCATAGGTTATGCAATAACTGGACAAGAAACCAGCTTATGATGTGTGGTACCTTCGATTCGAGTGTTTGAGGAAGACGGACTGTGAAACGCTTGGCCGTAGGCGTCGTGGCAAAACCTACAAAAGCAGCGACGGCGACCTGGCTAGCATGGCGCCGCCACGGCGTCTTCGCGAGCGAGCGGCGGACTCCAACCTATCTATCTGAACGACTGCGCTAGGTTTAGCTAATGAAACGACAGAGCAGTTTACCCACGATGGCCTAAAAGTTGAACGTGGGCTCGTTTTGGGCTTCAATACATTAAGGAGCAATACACTAATGAGTTAGGCTTTGGGCTGAATATGCTAAGTAATTAAATTTCCTTGGCTATTGGTAGTACGTATATGCTAGTATGCTACCGTATTAGTATTGGCATCTGGACAGAATAGTTGAGGGGGGCCGATCGTTGGGGGGGGGGGGGGTCTAGCCCCTGCTAGCACCCCCCTGTCTCCGCCCCTGCTGGAATCAACGGGGACCAGCGTAGGCTTCTGCGTTGTCGTGAACGACAGCCTCAACCGATCAACCTCGATGTTCCTGACTTTGTTAAGGGGAAGAGAATGAAAGGGGGACTCTGTCAAAAAAAAAGAATGAAAGGGGAGCTGATACAGGAAGTTTGGTGTCCCACTCTTGTTCACCTCTTTCACCAATTTGTGCTGCTTCGCTTCTGCTCGATCTCCTCCATCTTGTTGCTTACTCGCAGGCCACACCAACACCATCCCTCCTCCTTCTTCTCTCTCTCTCTCTCTGGCTTTGAGTTGGTTTCTCTCTCTACGTGTACTGGCGGCGTTACCTGTGTTACTTGGTGCCAGGATGATCCAGTAGTGCGGCACTTATATAAAGGGAGAGAAGAGAACCTGAGGAGATGCGTGGAGAAGGAGGCGTGAAGCTTCGTTCAGGATTCGGCTGTGAGCAGAGAAGCACGGGGTCAGCTAATTCATTGACTCGGTTGTCTCTGTCGCTGCATGCCTCCTTGGACGCCAAGGCACTTTTATTTGCTGACTTGGCTCACGAATCTTGTTGTCGCTGTCAAAGTGAAAACGACTCCCCCCCCCCCACCCAAAAAAAAAACTACTAGACTGCGTGAAAAAAAATTCGTGATGCATGAATCGCGTCCGTGCATGTGAGTTTCTGTAGGCGGGTACCGCCAATCTTCTACCCAAACTCAAGTCTTGTGAATCAGCTATTTTTTATTGGACGCTAGTACATTTAGAACGTTCTATGATTAAACTTAAACATAGAACATTAAGATAACACGGTTTGAAATGGTCAAAAACTGTGGCCGTGTGAGTATGCGGTATTCTCTCTTGCATGCATGTAGAAAAGGACAACATTGGTGATATCAACCGCATTAATGTAAAATCATAAAATTTAAAAACTTTTGTAGCTCAAATCGTTAATCCGATTTAGGATCTGTGTTCACCGTTGGACTAGTCGTGACAAGATCTTCGAAACTAGATCCCACGTTGATATATTTCGATGACTTTTTTTCGGATGTAAAAGTTACCCACCCATTACTCGTGAGTTACCCATAGTTTAATATATAAGTTACCCACGCTTTAGTATGTAAGTTACCCAGCCTAAAAAAAAAAGGTATGTGTGGAGCCTATTGTACATGCATTCGGAAATGGACAAAACTGCTGATGTCATTCGCATCAACTATTAAATCCGAAAATTCTATATGTTTTGTATAGCTCAAATCGTTTAACAGATTTAGGATTAGTTTCACCGTTGGGCTGGTCACGGCTAAATATTCGAAAGTAAATCCCATGTTGATATCTTTCGACGATTTTGTTTTTCAGATTCAAAAGTTACCCACGAATAACACGTGAGTTATCCAGACTAGTTACCCACCCAATCAGCGACTCGTTTTCGGTTTGAAACTAGATCCCACTTTTTGTCGTTCTTTCTGATTGTTTTCAATTTTGAATTTACCACCTAAGTTTAAAAGCGGGTAACCACTTTGGAATGATAAATGTATCGTGAAGAAGTGGGTAACTATACACTAAAATATTTCTGCAACTCCATAAGTATAATGGTGATAATTATATCGATTTAAAACATATGAGTAACTCTATCAGTATCGTGTGGGTAACTTTATCGGTACTGGGTGGGTAACTATTATCGAGATAGTTGGGTAATTACATCAATTTCGTGGGGCATAATTTATATCAGAACACATGGGTAACTTTATCAGTTTTGTGTGGGTAATTTTATCAAATCTGGGTGGGTAACTTTGTTGGTACTAGGTGGGTAACTATTATTAAGAGAGAAGGTTAACTACACAAATTTCATGGTGCATAAATATATCATAACATATGGGTAACTTCATCAGTTCTTGGTGGGTAACTTCATCAGTTCTGGGTGGGTAACTTCATCGGTACTGGGTGGGTAACTATTATCGAGAGAGTAGGGTAACTATATCAATTTCATGGTGCATAAATGTATCATAACATATGGGTAACTTCATTAGTTCTGGGTGGGTAACTTCATCAGTTCTTGATGGGTAATTCCATCAATACCGGATGGGCAACTATTATCTGTAGAGTAGGGTAACTAAATCGATTTCATGGTGATAGCTATATCCTAAATAAATGGGTAACTATTACCTAGAGAGTAGGGTAACTATATCGATTTCGTGATGATAACTCGAGAATGAACAAATGGGTAACTCCATCGATACTGAGTGGGTAACTATTACTCAGATATTAGGGTAACTAAATAGATTTCAGCAATGACCATACATTGAACACCTTTGTAACTCTAGCAGTATTAGGTTGATAACTATTAGTTAGAGGGCACGGTAACTACATCAATTTTTTTATGATAACTATAATCTAAACACATGGGTAAGTCTATACTACTCCATCCGTTCTAAATTAGATGACATGAGTTTGTCCAAATATAGATGTATTTAGACGTAAAACATGTCCAGATACATTCATATTTAGACAAATCCATGTCGTCTAATTTGAAACGGAGTGAGTATTAGATAGAAGGTAGTGTAACTACATTGACTTCATGGTACTAACTATATTCGATACCTACAAAATAACAGGCCGTACAAACAATATATCACATATTTTCAGCTAGTAAAGAGGTCTTTGTTGATGTATGCGACGATAATCAATATCCATTTGCTAATCGTGCAAGCAAAGCAGTCAAATTTTTCATGTTCTTTTTCCTTGAAATTAACATCACACCATTAAAATCTATCAAGAAAGTAAACTATATTTGATAACAGCATGCACACAAGCAAGTTGAGGGGAAGGGAAACCAAGATTAACACGCACCTCACCTGATCTAAGCTAAAAGATCTATTCAGCGTCACGATCATATGCAAAATCCACCGTCTTGACATGTACTACTGATATAAATCGAGCCTCCCCACTACCAATCACTTTCATGGTACCTGAATCAAATCCTCCCAGGTGGAAATCAACTATTCAACTCACTGTGTTACGTTCGTGGAGTGGAGGTCCATGCCGGCGGTAGCTTCGGAAATTAGCTCCACGCTGCACCTCCTAGAGGAAAATCGACGATGTCGCCGTTGCGGAGACTAAACACACGTCGTCTTCTCTCGGGTAGCGAACTCTCGCTGCCGTCGGTCGTCAGACGACTTCCAAGTCGCATATAGCTTGCAGCTCCGGAGCAAGTTATACGACGCCGCCGCGCGGGGGGAGAGCTACACGCCGTCGCCAGTCGGACGACGAGTTCCACACCACGTGCAGCTCGGGGGCGAGCTGAGCCGCCGCTGGACAGACGAGTTCCACGCCGCGTGCAGCTCAGGAGCGACATGTGCGTCGCCGCCACAGCTCGGGAGCGAGCTGCACGACGCCGTCGCGGCCTCCGCTGGACCGACGAGTTCAACCCCGCCTGCAGCTAGGGAGCGACCTATGCGGCGCCGTCGCCGCTCGGGGAGCGAGCTGCGTGTCGCCATGGCCACGGATCAGGCGTGCCGCTTTGTGGTCTCGCAGAGGTGGAGGCGTGGGCGCCTTGGTTCCGACGAAAATCACGGCCGTTCGGAAGATAAGAATCCAACGACGCGGAGGACGTTCTGCGCGAAAGCAAAACCACCGACCGTTCTGAAACTAGAATTTCCCTTTTTATTTCATCTATTGACGGATAAGTTAGCTCTCTGTCAAGAAAACTTCAATTCAAGTGACAGATCTTTGAACTTCACCTGATCCCCTGATAAAATTGTGATGCCAGAATTGTTTTTTCTACACTGGTATATGGTGGTTCAAGAAGAGCCTCCAATTTTGTTAGTTTTTAGCCGGGAGGCGGCGTTTCGGGTCACGGGTGTATCTGCACCCGTTGTATAAAAAAAATTTAAAAACTTTTCAAAATGTCAAAAAATTCTAAAAAAAATCAGATATACATCAGGAAATTTTGTGTTAGCACAAAAAGTTTCGCGGTGAAAAGACATATTTTGTGATCTGTGCAAAAAAGACAAAACATGTCTCGTACAAAGTCATTTTGTATGGCCCGATTTTTTTTTTTGCACAGCTCACAAAAAATGTCTTTTCACCACGAAATTTTTTGTGCTAGCACAAAATGTCTTGAAGTATATGCAAAAAAATTATTTTGAATTTTTTGACATTTGAAATTTTGATTTTTGGGCAGTGAGTGCATCTGCACCCACTGCCCGAAATGGATTTCCGTGGCAAAGTCTGCCTATTTTATTGGCGGATCTACTCTAAACCAATCTATTGGTTTTTAACAGAACCACTCGATTTTTTTTAGTTTGCCAAGCTGTGTCCAGAACTCCAGATCGGGAAGAGTGCGGCAGAGCTAAACGTCCTACTCATGCGCGCGACCTGTCACGCGGTTCACGCAGCAAATCCGCGTGGTGGATCCCACCACGTTCTTCTTTCCTTCCTTCTTTTTCCTCCGCGTGCATTCCTTTTATTCTTCCCCGTCGACGAGCCGACGGCGGCGACGCCGCGCCGACCGCCAGGGAGGCGCGAAGGAGAAGGCACCGACAAGAATGGACCGGCAAGGCGGAGCCGATCAACACTTAACTTGGGGGTGCGGGTGGGGCGCCGGAGCCGGAGAAGAAGGGGAGGTTTAGAGGGATGGTCGGAGGCGGCGGCGGACCGACGAAGGTGGTGATTCGAGCAGGGTGGGGCGGCGAGGTTGTCGCGGGAGCGCCACCGGCCGCGGCGGCAGGCGGTTCGACCGGCGATGGTGGCGACGGTGCCCTATTCATCTTCCTCCTCCGGCTTGTCGTTTTGCTGTCGGAACGACGGGTCGCGGGCTGTAGGAAACCGCCCGACGGGTTCACGCGCGTAAGGTAGGGCTGCTCGCGGCAGAGAGTGAGAGTGCATGGCGACTAGGCGGCATGGCAGCAACATCATCTGTGGCCAAAAGAGAGATATTGTTAGTGGTGGGTGGAGCTCAGCTTGGTGAGATGGTGATGATGATTGTGCACCCGATGACGAGAAAGATGATTGGGAGACCGGAAAGTTGGTGGACCTAGTTGTTTCTGAGAAGTTAGGGGTAGGAAGTGCGGACGAAAAATTGATATACTAAAAAATAATTTACTATTAAACAATTCCACATAATTTTGCACCATAAGATAATGGTAGCTTGAGTCATTACTTTTGATCCTTTTGGCCCAAAAATGGAAAAGGTCTCACAAATAAGGCAATCATGATTAATTTAAGAATATTCTGGAATTCATAAGTTACATGAACATATTCTACAAAAAGATGAATATATTTAAGATATGCATGAGAACATACTATATGGAGTATTTGACCAAGGAAATTGCATGTGAAGTATTTTATATTTGTTCTCCTCCTAATTTCTTCACTGTGGCGTGAGGAACTTATCTAATATATATGAATATTTACTAGTGGCGATGGAACAATTCTTATAAACTGCATAAAAGAATTCCATGAACTATGATGAACCTGCCCTGCATAAAAAAGGGAATAAAATGGAGGTGCACGTTTGTTTATGGTGAGCCGCGTACCCATCTTCGTCACCATATGTGGGACATGTTAAAAAATATAAAACCTATGATGAACCTGCCCTGGCTTATGATGGTGACTTCAATGAAGCTATGTGGCAAAGCGAACATTTCTCGCATAGTAAAAGAAGTGAGAAACAAATGTTGGATTTTCGTGAAGTTCTGTCTCATTGTGATTTACATGATCTGGGTTTCTTTGGGACCCCCTGGACTTTCGACAACAAACAAACTGGTAACAGGAATGTGAAAGTTCGACTGGACCGGGTGGTCGCCTCTCCTTCTTGGTCAAACATATATCCTCAAAGCTATGTAAGTCATATTACTTCTTCCCATTCAGATCATTGCCCTATTATTCTTAAGCTTGAACAGAAAACTGCTATGAGTCTTCCTTGTCGTTCTCCTAGGTATGAGGCATGCTGGGAGAGGGAAGAAAGCCTGGTTGATGAGGTAAAAATTGCTTGGGAAGGTCATGCTAAGCCGAAAGATTTAGGGGATGTTGCTGCTAATCTCTCGGGTGTGATGGGCTGTTTGCAATCCTGGAGTAAGAAGACTATGGGTTGTGTCTCAAAATGTATTGATAATCTGAGGAAGAAGTTACAAAATATTAATATGAACTATTCGGTTCACATCTAGCATGAAAAGAAGAGTGTGGAAAGAGAACTTGATAGACTCTTAGAACAAGAAGAGGTTTACTGGAGGCAACACTCGAGAATTAATTGGCTTAAAGATGGTGACCGTAACACAAAATTCTTTCACCAAAAGGCTACTTGGAGGGCTAAAAAGAATTCTATTGTGCATCTGCAAAAGGAGGATGGTACCATGACTGAGAATAAAGAAGAGATGGAATGTTTGGCTTCAAGTTTCTTTAAGGACCTATATACAGCTGAAAGAGAAGTTAGAACTGAAGCCATTACGAATAATGTTGCCCCCCAAATTACCCATGATATGAATGTGAAGCTTTGTGCTGATTTTACTAATGAGGAGATTAGTGACGCTCTTTTCCAGATTGGCCCGTTGAAGGCGCCAGGGAGAGACGGCTTTCCAGCAAGATTCTTCCAACGCCACTGGGGTGTTTTCAAAGATGATATTATTGCAGCAATCAAAGATTTCTTCCGAAATGGAATCATGCCTGATGGTATTAATGATACTGTGATTGTTCTTATTCCAAAAAAGAAAAATCCGGTATGCCTTCGAGACTTCAGACCAATCAGTTTGTGTAATGTGATCTACAAGGTTATTTCGAAATGTTTAGTGAACAGATTAAGACCGCTGCTGCAAGAGATCATCGCTCCTACACAAAGTGCATTTATTCCCGGAAGATTAATTACTGATAATGCTCTCATCGCTTTTGAATGCATTCATGCCCTACAAAAAAGCGATGATGGGAAAGGGAAGTTCTGCGCTTACAAGCTTGACCTCGCAAAAGCGTATGATCGGGTGGATTGGTCTTACCTTCAAACGATCCTCGTCGAGCTGGGTTTTGCAAAGCAGTGGGTGGACTGGATCATGACGTGTGTCAAAACAGTAACTTTTTCAGTTCGCCTCAATGGAGAGCTTCTGGAGAAATTCACCCCCACAAGAGGTCTCAGACAAGGTGACCCCCTGTCACCATATCTCTTTTTGTTTGTCGCTGATGGTCTCTCAAGGCTGCTTCAAAAAGAAATTGATACAGGTCAGATAAAAGAGCTGAGGGTATGCAGACATAGTCCGGGTATCTCTCATCTGCTTTTCGCTGATGACAGTCTTCTATTTTTTGAAGCTAATGCGGATCAAGCGGGGAAAGTGAAGTCAGTGCTTAATAAATATGAGGAAGCCACAGGTCAATTACTCATTCCAGAAAAATGCTCTTTGCTTCTAGGCAACAAGTGTTCTGTTGAAGCAGGAAAAGTAGTGGCTACTATTCTTGACACCCGAACGGTTGGTTTTGAGGAAAAATATTTGGGTCTGCCAGTCCCAGAAGGGCGTAATCACTTGATCAAACGAACTAGTTATAAGAGGAATACTAGGGACACATTACCGTTTATATTCCACACATGTATTTGTTTCCACTTCATACATTTATAGCATGGATAATAAACATTTATCATGAACAGGAAATATGATAATTAATAATCTTTATTATTGCCTCTTGGGCATATTCCCAACAGTCTCCCACTTGCACTAGAGTCAATAGTCTCCCACTTGCATGGGTGGAGAAGCCGGGCTGGAGCTCGAGCGCGAGCTCGCTCCCATGGCAGTCAAGGCGGACGGCGTGTGGAAAGAATCAAAGAAGGGGAAGAGCGGTAGGGTTTTATACCGTGGTGACGCTTCGGTGGTCGAGGGGCTCCGAGCAGGCGACGACGTGGTGCGCCTCGGAACGGTGAAGACGATGGTGATGTTGGCGTCGAGCGGAGCTTCCTATATCGGCGATGGGGAAAATCGACTTAGCCTTGATGTAAGACCATGTCCTGGAGGTATATAACTGTGAGGAGATACCACGGTTTAAAGGAATCGAAGAAATAATCAACGTATATGACGTACCGGTCCGATGAACTCGCCAAGATCTAAACTAAGACGGCGATGGCACGGGATATACAGGGCTCCTTTCGAGAAAATTTGTTCAGGTAAGTGGTGGAGGAAGCTAAGAGGCACAAAGTGACACGATCAGGTTTCCTTTATATGATCTGAGAGGGGAGATCGGGATATGGATGCCAACGAATGACATTCGGTTCACCGAGAGGGTTTGCACAATTAAGTCCACGAAGTGGAGTAGTTGCCTGAATGGATCCTTCATTGAATTTGCACCAAGTTTTGTGTTGGAGTCGAAGAGAATCGTCGCTCGAATTGATGGGAAGAGGAGGGGAAGAGATGGTGTTCATGCGTACAGTTTCTGTACGTGAATGCCAGGAGGAAGACGGGCACGAGCGCTCGCTCGGTCTGGGCGGGGCCGCTGTTGGGCTTTGGCCCAAAGGTAAACGGATGAAGGAAGGAGGGAAAAAAAATACGGGCTGGTCTGGCTTGCTTGGACTGGCCGGCCCAGTTGGGTTCGGTTGCTTTTTTTTTTCTTCTCTTTTTCTTTTTCTGTCCTAGTTATTTGAACTCACTTTTGAAATTAGTTTTGATTCTAAAGATTTCAGAAGAATATGAAATATATACTTTTTGGAAAGCTTGTTATCAATTAAACATTTTGGTACTTTTATAATTGAAAAAATAATGAAATTCAAAATATTCATATTGACATATTTGGCACCTTTATGCCAATTTCAATATGGTTTTAGAAATTTATTTTAATACCCTTTTATTTCAAATAAAAACTAGAATATCAAAAGTAATCATTTTAATAAATATTTTGCAATATCATTTTAATTTCAAGATAATACTTTGGGAAACCTTTTTACAAAAACATATGGTAATAAGTCCAAAAATAATTTTAAGGTTTATATTTTCCCAAAGTAAATATTTTAACTTCAAACTGTAAAATAAAAACAATTAAGTTGTTTGAAATGTTTGAAAACCCAAAATACTTTTTAATAGGTCATAATACCTTTTATCTTTTGGATTTTCTTATAGTTTAAGATTTTCTTTTAAGCAATTCTCAAAAGTTTTCTTTCTTTGTCAAAAAGTTTTTAATTTCTTGTGATTTTTAACATTCCAAAATTTTGGGATGTTACAACCTTGATGCACATCTCTTCGCAGAAGTTGAGGAAGGCTCTGCTTGTAAACTGAGTGCCGTTGTCGGTGATGATTCTGTTTGGTACTCCAAAACGGTAGACGATTCCTTCGATGAACTTGATGGCGGCCTGGGCCGTCTGGCGTGGAACTGGCATCACTTCCACCCACTTTGTAAACTTGTCGATTGCCATGAACAGGTATTCGTGTCCTCCCACTGACTTTGGTATCTTGCCGACGATGTCCAGCCCCCAGACCGCGAACGGCCAGGAGATTGGTACTGGCTGCAGCGCTTGAGCTGGCTGGTGTGTGTTCTTGGCGTAGTACTGGCAGGCTTCACAGATCTTGACTAGCTGCTCCGCGTCATGAAGTACCGTTGGCCAGTAAAATCCCTGGCGGAAAACCTTCCCCGCCAAAGATCTTGACGCCACGTGACTTAAGCATATCCCCTCGTGTATGTCCCTCAGCAGTTCTCGGCCTTGTTCTTGCGATATGCACCGTAGCTTGACTCCATTCTCGCGCTGCCGATAGAGCTCGCCATCGATTAGGACATAGAGCTTCACCCGACGGGCCACTCGCTCGGCTTCGTGGTCGTCCTCCGGGAGGGCGTGCTCCATCATGTACTTGACAACGTCCTGGGCCCAGGGTGGGTGCGTCCGTTCCAACAGCAGTACCTCTTGACCAGAAGGAAGCAGAGCTTCTTCGGCCACAGGCACTGCCAGGTTTTGAGCCTCCGGGCTGGCTACCCGTGTTGTTGGTGTAGAAGGGTTGCCAGCCCCCTTTGTCGTTGACGAGCTTGGTTTCAGTCTCTCGGGAGAGACTGAAGGCCTCTTGAGCACCTCGATGTAGATCCCGGGAGGTACCGGTTCTCGACTGGACGCAAGTTGTGACAGCTCGTCCGCAGACGTGTTCTCCTCCCGCGGCACGTAAGCAGCTCTGAAGCTACTGAAGCGCCGCTGGAGCTTCCACACTTCTTCGACGTACGGCGCCATCTGAGGAGAGGCGTACTCTTTGTTGACTTGCTTGATGACTAGCTGAGAGTCACCCTTGACGACGACCTTGCCGATGCCGAGGCCGATCGCAGCACGAAGTCCTGCGAGCAGACCTTCATACTCCGTCATGTTGTTGGAGATGTTTCCTTGGTAGTGCATTTGGACGACGTACTTCAAGCGTTCACCGGTTGGTGAAGTGAGGACGACCCCGGCACCTCCTTGCCCCTTGGTGTAGGAGCCGTCGAAGTGTATGGCCCAGGTGTCAGGATCCTCCTTCCCGGGAAGGCTTGTCTCCTCCTCCGGGCCGTCGATCACCGTCTCGGTCCACTCGGCTATGAAGTCAGCCAGTGCTTGGCTCTTGATGTTGTCCATGTGCTCGAACTTGAGCCCGAAGCCCTGGAGTTCCATGGCCCATGCTGAGATGTGTCCAGTGGCTAGCGGGTTCTCCAGAGGACTCCTTAGGTTGTACTTGGACACCACCATGATGGGGTGTTCCTCGAAGTATGGCCTCATCTTGCGGGAGGCGATGAGGATTGCCAGCAGCAGCTTCTGCATCATGGGATACCACTCCCGGGCGTCACGCAGCACCGAGCTGGCGAAGTAGACGGGGTGCTGCACCTTGCGGGTCGCCGGTCCTTTAGCGGGTTCATCGTCCTCCACGTCCTTGCCGCTCCGGGGTGTTGTCGGAGTAGCCCCCGGCTGCGTCGCCTCGGAGTGTGTTTCTTCGCCTTCAACGCGTGTTCGTTGTTGACGGGAGGGGACAGGGTGCTAGCATCTTCGAACCTTTTAACACCTGGCCGCCCCTTCTTGCTGGACTGCCCCAGGAACGGGTCCCCGGGACGTTTGCCTTTGCTCGACTTATTTGGAGACGCGTTGCATTCGGCCACCAGCACGGCATTGACCACTTGGTTAGTGGCTGCGATGTACAGAAGCAGGGGCTCCTTCTCCATTGGGGCCACCACAGGGCCCGATTTCTTGAGCAGCTTGAAGAACGGTAGAGCCCGCTCTCCTAGCCTTGAGATGAAGCGCCCGAGTGCAGTGATGCACCCGTTGAGGCGCTGCACGTCCTTGACTCGCCGGGGCGCTTCCATTCGTTTGATGGCCTTGATCTTGTCAGGATTCGCCTCGATTCCCCAGTGGGAGATCAGGAAACCCAGCAGCTTGCCGGACGGGACCCCAAACACGCACTTGTCGGGGTTGAGCTTGAAATTGACCCGGCAGAGGTTGTCGAAAGTCTCATGCAGGTCCTGGATAAGGGAGTCCTGGAACCTTGTCTTGACCACGATGTCGTCGATGTAGGCTTCAATGTTGCGGCCTAGCTGGTTCCCAAGGCACGCTTGCATCGCACGCTGGAAGGTAGCACCGGCGTTCCGGAGGCCGAAAGGCATCCGAGTGTAGCAGTAGCAGCCCTTGGGAGTGATGAAGGCCGTCTTCTCCTGGTCCTCGGTCGCCATCAGGATCTGGTGGTACCCGGAGAAGGCATCCAGGAAGCACAGCGACTCGCAACTGGCTGTGGTGTCTACAATCTGATCGATGCGCGTCAGAGGAAACGGGTCCTTGGGACAGGCCTTATTCATGTCTGTGAAGTCGATGCAGAGTTGCAGCTTGGAGGAGTTTGGCTTGGCCACCTAGGTGGGATGAGGTACCACCTTGATGACGCTAGCTTCCAGTAACTTGTCGGTCTCGGAGATGATGAACTCCAACTTTTCCTTGCTCTGCTTTCGCAGAACTTGCTTCACGGGGCGGGCGTCCGTGTTTACCGCCAGCTTGTGCTCGATCACCTCCCTCGGCACACCGGGTAAACCTGACGCTTCCCATGCGAAGACGTCAGAATTTTCCCGAAGGAAGGCGACGAGCGCGCTTTCTTATTTGTCGATGAGGTGAGCACCGATGGTGATGGTGCGAGAGCCGTCACTCGTGAGTGCCACCTTCTTGGTCATTTACGGGTCGCCGCGGAAGGGCGCCCTCTTGGAGGCCGCGGGCGCCGAGTTCCCGGGGTTCCCTCCGCCCCCGAGAGTGGCGTCAGCGCCAGTGTCTTGCATGTCTTGTTGGGTGTCCGCCGTTGAGGCCACCGTCTAGTTCAATCTCTGGACGCAGTAGATGGCGTCGTCGATGTCGGCCTTGACACTGATCAAGCCCCAAGCCGCCAGGATCTTCATCATGTTGTAGGCAAAGTGGGAGACGGCCATGAACTTGGCCAACACGGATCGACCGAGTATGCCGTTGTAGGGGAGAGGCGTGTCGGCGATGTTGAAGACGATCTCCTCAGTGCGGAAGTTCTCAGGGTCACCGAAGGTGACCAGATGTAACGCCCCGGTCCCGGAATTATACAGAGAGGCTATGTAGTTGGCACAACCATCAATGTATAAAACAAAGATCGAGACTTGTGGAACAAACCGGCACATCGCATGACTCTACGACACAAAACATATAGCAACTCATAGAATGAGAAGAATACAAATAGTACACAACAAAAGGATCACGGATCCAACAATACATCAAGCGGAAGCGGGTAGTGTTGTCTAACAACAAGAAGCAAATATATGGCCTAAGAGGCCTACAATAAACATCATCCCAGCCAGCTTGTTCCACGGTCCCAAGCTGCCACCTGGGAACCCCAGACTAGTAGTCGACATCAACGAAGAACCCACCTAGTTGCTCGGTGTCGTCCTCCTCTGAAATACAAATACATAGAGGCAGCAAAGAGAGACTGAGTACGATGTACTCACAAGTTTAGTAGGGCGATATAGGCCCAATGACTGACGGAGGCTCTAAAGCTTTATATGTATTTCTTTTGCATAAAGCTAAGTTTCATAAACCGAAATATAAAATGACACATGGCATTCGTCTACTCAGAATACTTTTCAAAAAGGGGTAAGAGAGTAACATTTGTCATCATTGGTTCTCATCGAACCCTTTTGTAACCAACCACACTCATCTCCACCAAGGCACCCCCTCGAATCACCCTCGAGGAAGTGAACCTTTAACACACGTGATTATGCAACCTTTAGCTGCCATATCAATTAGGTTAAGATTCTCTATGATCTTATATCCGATACCAAGATTGTCCATAACCGCGGACACGGCTTTTCGAAAAGATTAACCCTGCAGGGGTGTACTAATTTACCCATTGGTACCGTTCGGCTCACCTGAGTGGCCCTCTTCCGGGGAAGGCCGGCAAGCGGGCGCGGTTAAACCTTTACCTCACGTGAGAATATCCAAGAGTCATCGGTGGCCACAGGACAGGTTCAGCGCTCCCAGCGCCCTGCCCCATCGCCACGTCCTAAACACAAATCCTCATCAACATCATCTTTCCACTCACACGCAAATGGAAAACCGAACTAGAGGACCCTTGGATACGCCCGCACAAGTTATTCAGTTAGTAAGGCGCCCATACACCCACCAATGGCAGCACGCTCGTCTTGGTTCAAGAGGTAAAGAACTCGCACCTAGGGGCTAGAGTGAGACAAAACACCATCCCCGATGGCAACTCACCCAAACCGTCTTAGCATTTTTATTTAGCATCACATTTATCCACCTTGCCCGAATCATTCCATCAACATCAACAATTATGGAATTAACAACGGACATAAAGCATATCTAAGCATGGCTAAGCATATGAATACAACAATTCTATCTTTATCTCGGCCAACACTTCAACCCTAGGTTTCATAGGTAGGGATACATGTGATTGGCTCGGGGAAGAACATGCATTCATAGGATATACTAATATTTACCAAAAGAGACACTTGAACCGCATGCAATATTATGGTGGATAAAATAATTTGATCAAAACATAGGATGCTAGATGCCAAGAAGGTTAGGTTATCTCTTGCCTTGCTGCCCGTGCGTGAAGTACTGATCGTCGGGGTAAGTAGAGAGACCCTCGACTCCGGAATCTATCGATACCCAAAAGAAATACAATACACACATAAATCACAAGAACACAATGTGCAATGCTCAATCACATGATGACATGTCAAATTGATGCAAGGATATTATTATATAAATTAAAGGCACAATTAAATGGGGAGCCAAATAATTAGTGCAATTATTTGGAAGCAACCCCACATTTATCTCAATGACCACATTCTTCACAAATTATCAAATTAATAGAGAAGTGGCTCAAAATGCATGAACATGATATGAATTGGGTAGGGTTTGTCATTCCGGTCATTTTGGTATCTTATTTGTAATTTTCGGAGCACCGAAGAATAAATAGCAAAATGAATAGTTTTTGGAATTTAAACCCTTTTATCAAATTAGGAAGAACATCAAATTAAGTATTTGTGATCATGATGTGATATTAGCATAGTTGGGTAGGCTTTGAATTGCTGATCAAATTGATATATCATTCTCAAGTTTTGACCTAACGGTTATTAAGTTATGAATTATTCAAACTTAACACAGAAAGCTCCGGAACTTCCGGTAAGTGGACCGGTAGTTCCGGTTTGGCGGTACTTCCAGTTCCAGTTCCGGGTGTGGTTCGAAACATCTAGTACCGAAAAAGGAGAATTTCCGGTACTTCCGGTGGAGTGTCCGGTAGTTCCGGTTTAGCGGTACTTCCGGTGCCACCTCCGGTTCTACTTCCGCTTAAGAACTCAAAATGTCCAGTACCGAATTTTGGGAACTAGCGGTACTACCGCTTCTACTTCCGGTTTACCGGCACTACACTACTTCCGGCTAGCGGATTTGAGCACGGTGACGGCGGGCGCGCGCGGTGACCACGCGCACGTCGTGCACGCACGCGGCCACGGGGTGGCTCCTAGGATGCGCAACTGGGTGCATTAGGTGCGCGGGACAATTGCAAGCCAAGGGGTAGCGGCGCCGCCACCTATTGATTGCCGGAACGACGGTCACGACGGCGGCCGGCGGCGAGAGTGAGCGGAGCGGCGGCGACCCAGGGCTAGAGAGGGAGAGGAGGAGAACGACGGCGTCCAGGAGGAAGAGCAGCTCACCAGCAACGCGGTGAACTCAACGGCGAGGCTCGGGGAGGACGAGGGCGGCCGCAATCGAGCTCGATGCGCGGCGGCCGGAGCGGAGGAAGGATGAGCGGCGACGGCGGCTGAAGGATCCCCGGCCCGATTCCTTCGGTGGGAAGGGAGAGGACGACGAGGCGGAGCCAACGGTGGTCTTGGCTGGAGCTGGGGTGGCCGGAATCGACGGCGGCGTGCTCGGCAGGCACGGCGGCGGCGGTCGGTGGGGGCTCACTCTGGGCGTAGGTCTCGATCCGGAAAACGGGGAAGAAGGAGAGAAGTGAGAGAGGGAGCAGGTGGGGGCGTGCGGGTCACTTAACCCTAGAGGGGGGCACTGCAGCGCGCGGGGAGCAGTTGCGGGCGTCATGGCATGGCGACAGTGTCGCAACTGGCGCCACAGAGGTGACGGTGCAGCGGAACTTCCGGTCTTCGGACCGGTAGTTCCGGTGGACCAAAGAAAAACAGAAATGCCCTTTCTATTTGGATAGCAAAACAATTCCAGAAAATATACAGAAATTCTGGAAACAACTCCACAAGATAGACAAGCTCACCATACATTTACTTTAGACTTTTGAGCAAGGTGACATAGCTCACAAATAACAAAAGCTATGAACCACATTTAAGTCATAAGGAAGTTGGAAACAAATTGGAGACCAAGCATTTGGTTCTCTTGCAAAAGAGTGAACTTAGGTACTCTTTGGACAAGGGTGTTAACCTGCCAAGTCATGTTTTGCACCCTTGCTTGCAAGTTGATGGTGTAGGGTGTTGGGAAGATTTAGCTTCCCTTGTAACAATGTTTCCACGTATGGGTTGTTAACAAAAGCAATTTAAAGATATGCCATGATGCAAACATGAAAGCAAAAGTGGAAAAATTCTTCGTATTTTTCATTTCCAAGCTAGGGATGTTACAAATCTACCCCCCTTACAGGAATCTCGTCCCGAGATTCTAGGCTTGAGTGAAGAAGGTGGGGTATTCCTGACGAAGACTAGTTTCTCGCTCCCATGTGGCTTCTTCTTCGGAATGGTTAGACCATTGGACCTTGAGAAACTTGATGGACTTGTTGCGGGTTTTCCTCTCCGCTTCATCCAAGATGCGGATAGGATGCTCGCGATAGGTCAAATCCTCCTGAATGTCCAATGCCTCATGATCAACCCCACGGATGGGATCCTTGAAGCAGCGACGGAGTTGGGAGACATGGAAAACATCATGCACATCAGGGAAGTTGGAGGGTAGCTCAAGTCGATAGGAGAGATCTCCTCGCTTGGCTAGGATGGTGAAAGGGCCAACATAGCGAGGTGCCAACTTGCCCTTGATTCCGAAGCGACGAACGCCTCGGAGAGGAGAAACTCAAAGATAGGCCTTGTCACCAATCTTATAGTGGACCTCTTGACGGTGCTTCTCATAAAAGCTTTTCTGACGGGATTGAGCGGCCTTGAGATTTTCTCGAATGACACGGACCTTCTCTTCGGCTTCATTGATCACATCAGGACCGTAGAGTGACCTCTCCCCGGTTTCAGACCAATTGAGAGGAGTCCGGCATTTTCTCCCATAAAGAACCTCGAAGGGAGCCATTTGCAAACTGGCTTGGTAGCTGTTGTTGTAGGAAAACTCGGCGAGAGGGAGGTAGTTTTCCCAACTCTTGCCGAAGGGGATGACACAAGCCCGAAGCATGTCCTCAAGAACTTGATTTACTCTTTCGGTTTGACTGTCGGTTTGAGGATGGTAGGCGGTGCTGAAGTTGAGACGGGTTCCAAGAGCCGTTTGGAAACTTTGCCAAAACTTGGATGTAAATAAGCTTCCACGGTCGGAGATGATCCTCAAAGGAACCCCGTGCAAGGGAACAATACGGGCCATATATAACTCCGCTAGCTTGGCAGCATTGATATCCTCCCGAACCGGAAGGAAATGAGCAACCTTTGACAACCGGTCGATGATGACCCAAATAGCATTGTTGCCCTTTTGTGACTTTGGAAAGCCGGTAATAAAATCCATACCAACTTCATCCCATTTCCACTCGGGAATGGCTATGGGGCGGAGGGTACCGGCTGGCCTTTGATGTTCAGCCTTCACTCGGTGACAGACGTCGCATTCCGCGACATACTCGACGATCTCGCGCTTCATGCAAGACCACCAGAATTGAGGGCGGAGATCTTGGTACATTTTTGTGCTACCGGGGTGAATAGAGATGGGTGACTCATGAGCTTCGGAGAGGATCAACTCCCTCACATTTCCACTTTTGGGCACCACTAGACGGTCACCGAAATAGACAACACCATTGTCATCCACCGAGAAACAATTGGCCTTCCCACTCGATATCTTCTCTTTGATCTCGAGGATTTCAGGATCATTTGATTGGGCGGCCTTGACATCATCCTCGAGAGTGGATTTGATCTCAAGGTTAGCTAGAAAACCCGAAGGAACAATTTCCAGATTCAATTTAGCAAATTCCTCGTGGAGAGCCGGTTGCGCCTTTTCAACCATCACAGTATTGCAATAGGCTTTGCGGCTCAGAGCATCCGCCACGACATTTGCCTTGCCGGGCTGATAGTTGAGGGTCACATCATAGTCTTTTATCAATTCCAGCCATCTCCTCTGCCTCAAGTTCAGATCCGGCTGGGTGAAGAGATATTTGAGACTTTGGTGGTCGGAGTAGATCTCGCAACGGTTGCCCAAGAGGTAGGGCCTTGTAGCGCCCTGACCCCGGAATTATACAGAGAGGCTATGTAACCGACACAACCATCCATGTATAAAACAAAGATCGAGACTTGTGGAACAGAACTGGCACAAAGCATGACTCTACGACACAAAAGTATAGCAACTCATATAACGAGAAGAATACAAATATTACACAACAAAAGGATCACGGATCCAACAATACATCAAGCGGAAGCGGGTAGTGTTGTCTAACAACAAGAAGCAAAATATGGCCTAAGAGGCCTACAATAACATCATCCCAACCAGCTTGTTCCACGGCCCCAAGCTGCCACCTGGGAACCCCAGTCTAGTAGTCGACGTCAACGAAGAACCCACCTAGCTGCTCGGTGTCGTCCTCCTCTGAAATACAAAATAATAGAGGCAGCAAAGAGAGACTGAGTACGACGTACTCGCAAGTTTAGTAGGGCGATATAGGCCCAATGACTGACGGAGGCTCTAAAGCTGTATGTGTAGCTATTTTTGCATAAAGCTAATTTTCAATAATAAAACATAAATGACACATGGCACCGTCTATTCAGAAATATTTCTCAAAGGGGGTAAGAGGGTAACATTTCATCATTCGGTTCTCGACGAACCTACTTGTAACCAACCACTCACATCTCCACCAAGGCACCCCCTCGAATCACCCTCGAGGAAGTGAACCTTTATCACACGTTGATTATGCAACCTTTAGCTGCCATATCAATTAGGTTATTATTCTCTATGATCTTATCGTCTATTCCCAAGTTGTCCATAACCGTGGACACGGCTTTTCGAAAAGATTTACCCTGCAGGAGTGTACTAATTTACCCATTGGTACCGTCCGGCTCACCTAGTTGGCCCTCTTCCGGGGAAAGCCGGCGAGCGGGCGCGGTTAGACCTTTACAATGCATGAGGCTTACTCAAGGGCCATCAGTGGCGGAAGGACAGGTTCAGCGCTCCCAGCGCCCTGCCCCACTGTCATGACCTAAACACCACCATCCTCGTTCCTTTTCCACTCACACCACATACACGCAAATGGAAATAGCAAACTAGAGGACCCTTGACAAGCCACTCACAAATTATTCGGTCAGTGAGGCGCCCATACACCCACCAATGGCAGCACGCTAGTCTTGGTTCAAGAGGTAAAGAACTCGCACCTAGGGGCTAGAGTGAGGCAAAACACCATCCCCGATGGCAACTCACCCAAGCCGTCTTAGCATTTTTAATTAAGCATCACAATTATCCACCTTGCCCGAATCATTCCAACCACATCAATAATTATGGAATTTAATAACGGGCATAACTCATATTGCAACTAAGCATTTCTAAGCATGGCTAAGCATAGCTAAGCATAAGAATACAACAACTTATCCTTATCTCGCCCAACACTTCAACCCAAGGTTTCATAGGTAGGGATACATGTGATTGGCTCGGGGAGGAACATGCCTTCATAGGATATTATATTATTCACCAAAAGAGACATTTGAACCGCATGCAATATAGTATGGTGGATAAAATAAGTTTATGAAAACATAGGATGCCAGATGCCAAGAAGGTTAGGTTATCTCTTGCCTTGCTGCCCGGGGGTGAAGTACGGCTCGTTGGAGTAAGTGGAGAGACCCTCGACTCCGGAATCTATCGATACCCAAAAGAAAATACAAAGCACACATAAATCACAGGAACTCAACATGCAATGCTCAATCACATGATGACATGTCAAGTGATGCAAAGATATTATCATTTGTTTTAAATTGCAATTTAAATGGAGCTCTAAATAATTAGTGCAATTATTTGGGCAAGACTCCATATTTATCTTAATGACCAACATCCTATAAATTAATAATTTATTAGAGAGGTGGCTCAACTATGCATGAAGATGACATGATTCGATAGGGTTCGTCATTCCGATCGTTTTGGTACCTTAAACATAGTTTTCGGAGCACCGATGAATAATTGACAAAATTAATTAAGTAATTTAATTTAATTCATTTAAATCCAATTATGAATAACATCAAATAAAAGTTTGTGATCATGTGGTGATATTGTCATGTTTGGATTGCATTTGTAAAGCTGCTCAAGTTGATATAACATTCATAAGATTTGACTTGACGGTTATTAAGTTATGATTTAAACAAACTTAACACAGTTTAACGGAAGTTCCGGTAATTGGACCGGTAGTTCCGGTTTGCCGGTACTTCCGGTTCCAGTTCCGGGCGTGGTTCGAAACATCCAGTACCGAAAATAGGGAATTTCCGGTACTTCCGGTGAAGTGCCCGGTAGTACCGGTTTGGCGGTACTGCCGGTGCTACTTCCGGGCTACTTCCGCTTAAGAACTCAAATGTCCAGTACCGAAATCTGTAACTAGCGGAACTACCGCAGCTACTTCCGGTTTACCGGAACTAAACTACTTCTGGTCAGCGGACTTTGAACACAGCCGCGGCGCGCGCGCGCGATGACCACGCGCGTCGACCACGGGCCGTTGATTCGGGGTGTGTGAGGATGCGCTGGTGCGTGCTTGGGCCGCGCCTCGACTGGGGCGACGAAATCAGTGGCGGCGCCGCCCACAACGGGTCGCCGGAGCGGCGACACTATGGCGGCCGGCGGCCGGATAGAGCGGGCTACAACGACGGCGAGCTACGGAGAGAGAGAGAGAGGGCGAGGACGTCCAGGAGGAAGAGCAGCTCACCAGCAAAGCTGTGAGCTCGACGGCGAGGCTTAGGGTGGACGAGTGCGGCGGCGAGGTGCTCGGCGGCCGGCGGCAGTTGGCGGAGAAGAGACGAGCGCCGGCGGCGGCTGAGGGATCCCCGGCCCGATTCCTTCGGTGGGAAGGGAGAGGACGACGAGGCGGAGCCGACGGTGGCTTCAATTCGAGGTGGGGCGGCCGGAGCTGGTGGCGGCGTGCTCGGCAGCACGGCGACGGCGGGCGGTCGGTGGGGGCTCGCTATGGTTAGAGCTCGATCCGGAAAAACGGGAAGCGGGGCAGGGGAGAGAGAGAAGGGCAGGTGAGGGTCACGGGCTCCACTTAACCCTAGGGCACAGCAGCGTGCGGAGCAGGTGTGGCGTGCGGCCATGGCGACAGTGGCGCGCACTGTCGCCACAGAGTTGACGGGACGCCGGTACTTCCGGTCCAGGGACCGGTAGTTCCGGTGGACCTAGTAAAAACAGAAATAGCCTTTTTTGTTTGGAGTACAAAACAATTTCCAGAAAAATATAACACAACTCTGGGAACACCTCCAACAGATAAACTAGCTCAGCATACAATTACTTGAGCCTTTGAGCAGCATGACATGGCTTACCAATATCCAAGGCTAAGAACCCACAATTGGAGTTTGAAGTTGAAAAACACATTGGAGGCAACCATTTGGTTCCTTTGCAAAAGAGTGAACTTGGGGAAACTTGTTGAACCAAAGGTCACCTGTCATGTTAGGGGTGATACCAAGTTTGCATTTCAAAGTTTAGAGTTTGGGGAAGGTTGGGCTTCCCTTTTAACAATGCTTTCCAATTGGTTACTTGTTATCATTAGCAATTTAGAGGGATGCCATGATGTAAACATAAATGCAAAAAGTGGAAAATTTATTCGTATTTTTCATTACCAAGCTAGGGCTGTTACAAATCTACCCCCCTTACAAGAATCTCGCCCCGAGATTCCTAGATTAGGAAGAGGGAAGAGGGAAACATGGAACACCTTATGAACATCCGGGAGATTGGTAGGCAACTCAAGTTGATAGGAGAGATCTCCTCGCTTGGCTAGGACGGTGAAAGGGCCAACATAGCGAGGTGCTAATTTGCCCTTGATTCCAAAGCGACGAACGCCTCGGAGAGGAGAGACTCGAAGATAGGCCTTGTCACCAATTTCATAGTGGACTTTTGATGGTGTTTGTCATAGTAACTTTTCTGCCGGGGTAAACTCATATAAGCCATATTGAGTAGTGAAAGTAGTCTTCGGAATATCCTCCTTTCTAATTTTGATCTGATGGTATCCTGACCTCAGATCCATCTTGGAGAATACCGTTGCACCGGCTAGATGATCGAATAGGTCAGTTATTTGAGGAATAGGATACTTGTCCTTGACGGTCACCGCAGTCAAAGGGCGGTAATCAACAACCAGCCGAGGATCATTGGTATTCTTTTCTTTGACAAAGATGACCGGGCAGCCCCAAGGCGAGCTACTCGGACGGGCGAATTCCTTTTCCAGTAGCTCATCAAGTTGCTTCTTCAATTCAGTTAGCTCTTCCGCTGGCATGCGGTAAGGCCTTCTGAAGTTGGGGCGGTTACCGGAACCAATTCAATGACGAAATCCACACTTCGATCAGGTGGCATGCCAGGCAATTCATCAGGAAAGATATCGGGGAAATCACATACCACAACCACCTCATGTATCTCAGGTGGGGTGATACCCTCCAGGAAAATAGGACTGATCTTCGGAGAGTGGGGAGTGGCAGTGGACGGAGTTACGGAAGTAGGGGACCAGTAACGCACTTGTCCATAGGTTGGGTGGTTTACTGTGATAGTCTTGGCAACACAATCTAGCTTGGCCTGATATGTGACTAGCCAATCCATGCCCAGAATGACATCTAACCCCACTGACTTTAGTGCTATCAACGAAAACGGGAAAGGAATTGTCGCTATAGAAATCTGAACCTCCGGAGACATCCAGTAAGTGTGCCAACTAGAGCCTGGGGTCTTGACCACTAACAGGGAGTCCATATCCTCAAACGGTATTTGATGGTTGAGTGCATACGATACGGATATGAATGAATGCGATGCTCCAGAATCAAATAAGACTGAAGCTGGAGAATCATTGATTCGAAGCATACCCATGAGAACACGGGGGTCCCGTTCAACTCCTTCAGCTGAGACGTGGTTTAGGTGACCACGGCTGATGGGCACGGCCTTGGCGGCTGGTGTAGAGGGAGCAGGAGCAGGTGCTGAGGTAGCCGGTGCCTTCTGGGGACACTCCCTGGAGAAGTGCCCCGTCTGGCCACAGCTGAAACAAGTGGGCCTCTGCGGTGGTGGAGGCAGCTGAGGGTGGTACCCACTTCCATCCGCACCCAAGGTTGAAGTAGCTGGGCGAGGCGGAGGTGGCAGGTACCCGGTGGGCTTCGGCGCGGAGGGCGCCTTTGGCACAGCACTGAAAGGCACGAAGACCTTGCGCTTCTTGCCCTCGGAGGAGGAGGAGCTCTGGTGGTTGGTGGAAACTGGCCTCTTAGAAGCCTCTAGCTCCTTCCTGCCTTGCTCCATGGTGAGAGCCTGGTTGTAGAGCTCTTGGTAGGAGGTGAACTTGAAGGGTAGGAGCTCGTATCGAGACGAGGTGCGAGCCCCTTGCGAAAGAGGTATTGCTTGTCCTCATCATTCGTCACGTCCCGTGGGGCGTAACGGGAGAGGTGGTTGAACTCCCGTCCATAGGACTGAACGTCCATGCGTCCCTGGGTTAGTCCAGGAACTCCCGCCTCTTGAGCTCGAGGATGGGCTTGGGGATGTACGCCGCACGGAAAGCGGTGCGGAATTCCTCCCAAGTGACAACATGGCCCGCGGCAACCATGGCCACGTGGCTATCCCACCAGGAGCCGGCGGCTCCTTCCAGAAGGTAGGTGGCGAAGTTGACATGCTCCGCTGCCGGACGTGAAGAGCAGCAAACTTGCGCTCTATAGCCCGAAGCCAATCATCCGCATCAAGCGGCTCCTTAGCTCGGAAAAGGTGGGAGGTTGGGACCGCAAGAACTGGTTGAGAGTGGTGCAGTCCGTGTTCCTCCTGGCCCCTTGCTGGACCAGCTGCTCGAGCAGAAGCTCATTGCGCAGGCGGTTTTGCTCGATAGCCATCAAACCTCCGCCATTGAGGGTGGCGACGGGTGGATCAGGTGTTGCTCTGTTCCCCACGACGGGTAGGAGCCATTCTGAGATTGGGAACAAGGACACAGTTAGTAACCAAATCTGATAGATAAGATAGATCATTGGTTGCTTCCAGTTATAGAGATTTAAGAAGCACTAAACACCAAAACAGATTTAGGCAACCACGGTGACATCACGTCATCGAGGCTATATCAACGGATA
The DNA here is from genome assembly GCA_012064385.1 of Puccinellia tenuiflora. Lineage (NCBI taxonomy): Eukaryota > Viridiplantae > Streptophyta > Magnoliopsida > Poales > Poaceae > Puccinellia > Puccinellia tenuiflora. The sequence goes on from QRDG01000418.1 coordinate 206,179, forward strand.
TAACGGACGGTAAGAACCCAAACCCCGAGAACCTAAACATCGACACCAAGCACAAAACAAATAGAGGTAAGAATCAGAGTAGAGCGAGTTGGATGAGAAGTAAAAAGAATCCTAAGAAGGTTTTCACAACTCATTTTTAGGTCAAAATAGTTTTCACTAGACTCGACATCGACCAAAAGAAAGGGTTTCCTACAGGCAGTCCTGCTCTGATACCAACTTGTAGCGCCCCGACCCCGGAATTATACAGAGAGGCTATGAAACCGACACAACCATCAATGCATAAAACAAAGATCGAGACTTGTGGAACAGAACTGGCACAAAGCATGACTCTACGACACAAAAGTATAGCAACTCATATAACTGAGAAGAATACAAATATTACACAACAAAAGGATCACGGATCCAACAATACATCAAGCGGAAGCGGGTAGTGTTGTCTAACAACAAGAAGCAAATATGGCCTAAGAGGCCTACAATAACATCATCCCAGCCAGCTTGTTCCACGGTCCCAAGCTGCCACCTGGGAACCCCAGTCTAGTAGTCGACGTCAACGAAGAACCCACCTAGCTGCTCGGTGTCGTCCTCCTCTGAAATACAAATAATAGAGGCAGCAAAGAGAGACTGAGTACGATGTACTCGCAAGTTTAGTAGGGCGATATAGGCCCAATGACTGACGGAGGCTCTAAAGCTGTATGTAGCTATTTTTGCATAAAGCTAATTTTCAATAATAAAACATAAATGACACATGGCATCCGTCTATCAGAAATACTTTCTCAAAGGGGGTAAGAGAGGTAACATTTCATCATTCGGTTCTCGACGAACCTACTTGCAACCATCACCACTCATCTCAACCAAGGCACTCCCTCGAATCACCCTCGAGGAAATGAACCTTTATCACAAGTTTGTTATGCAACCTCTAGCTGCCATATCAATTAGGTTAAAGTTATCTATGAGCTAATCCGCCTTTCCCAAGAGTTTGTCCATAACCGTGGACACGGCTTTTCGAAAAGATTTACCCTGCAGGGGTGTACTATTTTACCCATTGGTACCGTCCGGCTCACCTAGTTGGCCCTCTTCCGGGGAAGGCCGGCGAGCGGGCGCGGTTAAACCTTTACCTCGCGTGAGACTATCCAAGAGTCATCTGTGGCCACAGGGCAAGTTTACCCAGCCTCAGCCCCTGCCCCATCGCCACATCCTAAACACCACCATCCTCATCATTTCTTTTTCCGCTCACACACACGGCAAATGGAAATAGCAAACTAGAGGACCCTTGGATACGCCCGCACAAGTTATTTGGTCAGTAAGGCGCCCATACACCCACCAATGGAAGCACGCTAGTCTTGGTTCAAGAGGTAAAGAACTCGCACCTAGGGGCTAGAGTGAGGCAAAACACCATCCCCGATGGCAACTCACCCAAGCCGTCTTAGCATTTTAATTAAGCATCACAATTATCCACCATGCCCGAATCATTCCAACCACATCAACAATTATGGAATTAATAACGGCATAACTCATATTGCAACTAAGCATTTCTAAGCATGGCTAAGCATAGCTAAGCATAAGAATACAACAACTTATCCTTATCTCGGCCAACACTTCAACCCTAGGTTTCATAGGTAGGGATACATGTGATTGGCTCGGGGAAGAACATGCCTTCATAGGATATCTATATTATCACCAAAAGAGACATTTGAACCGCATGCAATATATGGTGGATAAATAAGTTTATGAAAACATAGGATGCTAGATGCCAAGAAGGTTAGGTTATCTCTTGCCTTGCTGCCCGGGGGTGAAGTACGGCTCGTTGGAGTAAGTGGAGAGACCCTCGACTCCGGAATCTATCGATACCCAAAAGAAAATACAAAGCACACATAAATCACAGGAACTCAACATGCAATGCTCAATCACATGATGACATGTCAAGTGATGCAAAGATATTATCATTTGTTTTAATTACAATTTAAATGGAGCTCTAAATAATTAGTGCAATTATTTGGGCAAGACTCCATATTTATCTAATGACCAACATCCTATAAATTAATAATTTATTAGAGAGGTGGCTGAACTATGCATGAAGATGACATGATTGGATAGGGTTCGTCATTCCGATCGTTTTGGTACCTTAACATAGTTTTCGGAGCACCGATGAATAATTGACAAAATTAATTAAGTAATTTAATTTAATTCATTTAATCCAATTATGAATAACATCAAATAAAAGTTTGTGATCATGTGGTGATATTGTCATGTTTGGATTGCATTTGTAAAGCTGCTCAAGTTGATATAACATTCATAAGATTTGACTTGACGGTTATTAAGTTATGATTTAAACAAACTTAACACAGTTTTCCGGAAGTTCCGGTAATTGGACCGGTAGTTCCGGTTGCCCGGTACTCCGGTTCAGGTTCCGGTCGTGTTCGACCATCCAGTACCGAAAATAGGAAATTTCCGGTACTGTTTCCGGTGAAGTGGCCGGTAGTACGGTTTTAGCGGTTCTTCCGGTGTCACCTCCGTTCTACTTCAGCGTAAAGAACGCACGATCCAGTACCGAAATCTGGAATTAAAGGCGGAACTACCGTGCTGCACGTATCCGGTTTACCGAAACTGCGCTACTTCCGGTCTCGAAATGAACACGGCGACGGCTGAAACGCGCGCGGCGAGCACGCGCGCGTCGTGCACGTGCTCGGCGACAGGGTGGCCCTAGCACGCTTGACTGGGCGCATAGACCGAGCGGGACGACGGGGAACCCAAAGGTAGCGGCGCCGCCAGCTATTTGTTGCCGGAGCGGCGGCCACAACGGCGACCGGCGGCCGGACTAGAGCGGCTACAACGACGGCGAGCTACGGAGAGAGAGAGGGAGGGCGAGGACGTCTCGGAGGACCAGGAGCTCACCCTCGACGCGTAGGGGTCTTCTCGGCGTTGAGGTGGAGGTCGGTGGCGGCGGAAATCGACTCGAACGGTGGTGGCCGGAGGCTAGGAAGTCGAGGATGCCGTGCTCGATTGCGGCGTCCCGGCTCGATTCAGCTGTCGGAGACGGAGAGGAGGACACGGCGAATCTTCTCCACCGCTTGGATTCGGGAAACGAGGCTCTAGGCGAGCGTCGAATTGGCGGCGGCTCCGGCGGGCGGTCGGTGGGGGCTCGCTAGGGTTAGAGCTCGATCCGGAAAAACGGGAAGCAAGGCAGGGGAGAGAGAGGGAGCAGGTGAGGGCGCTGGGGTCACTTAACCCTAAGAGGGGGCACGGCAGCAAGTGGGGAGCAGGTGCGGCAGCCATGGGCGACAGTGCCGCCCTGTCGCCACAGGGACGACTGTGCGCCGGTACTTCCGGCCAAGGGACCGGTAGTTCCGGTGGACCTAGTAAAAACAGAAATAGCTTTTTGTTGGAGTACAAACAATTTCCAGAAATATAACAAAAATTCTGGGAACACCTCCAACAGATAAACTACGCTCAGCATACAATTACTTGAGCCTTTGAGCAGCATGACATGGCTTACCAATATCCAAGGCTAAGAACCCACAATTGGAGTTTGAAGTTTGAAAAACACATTGGAGGCAACCATTTGGTTCCTTTGCAAAAGAGTGAACTTGGGGAAGAACTTGTTGAACCAAGGTCACCTGTCATGTTAGGGGTGATACCAAGTTTGCATTTCAAAGTTTAGAGGTTTGGGGAAGGTTGGGCTTCCCTTTTAACAATGCTTTCCAATTGGTTACTTGTTATCATTAGCAATTTATAGAGGGATGCCATGATGCAAACATAAATGCAAAAAGTGGAAAATTTATTCGTATTTTCATTACCAAGCTAGGGGCTGTTACAGGCCTCCATTGCTTCAGAGCATGTACCACCGCGGCAAGCTCCAAATCATGAGTTGGATAATTTTGCTCGTGTGGCTTGAGTTGACGGGAAGCATAGGAGACCACATGGCCCTCTTGCATCAAAACACAGCCCAAGCCCTGGAGTGAGGCATCACAATAGACGACAAAGTCCTTGGCGGTGTCGGGAAGGACAAGCACCGGAGTGGTGGTGAGCTTGACCTTGAGGGTTCGGAAACTCTCTTTAGCCTTGTCTGACCACGCAAATGGTTTGCCTTTCTTGAGGAGTTCAGTCAGCGCCTTGGCTATCTTGGAGAAACCCTCAATGAATCGACGGTAATAACCCGCCAGTCCAAGGAAGCTTCGGATATCTTTGATGGATTTGGGAGTTGGCCAATCCAGGATTGCCTGAATCTTGTCGGGTATCACCGCTACCCCGGCAGCTGACACCACATGACCGAGAAAGATGAGCTCCTTTAGCCAAAACTCACATTTAGAGAACTTGGCATATAGACGGTGGTCTCGAAGCTTGGTCAGGACAAGTCGAAGATGCTCAGCATGTTCGTCTTCGGTCTTGGAGTACACAAGGATGTCATCGATGTAAATGATGACGAACTTGTCGAGGTACTCGTGGAAGATGGAGTTCATCAGCCTCATGAATGTAGCCGGAGCATTAGTGAGGCCGAAAGACATGACGGTATACTCATATAAGCCATAGCGGGTAGTGAAAGCCATCTTCAGAATATCCTCCTTTAGTATCTTTATTTGATGGTAGCCTGACCTCAAATCCATCTTGGAGAACACCGTGGCACCAGCCAGTTGATCGAACAAGTCGGTTATTCGAGGAATTGGGGTACTTGTTCTTGATGGTCACCGCATTAAGGAGGGCGGTAGTCAACGACCAGACGAGGAACATTTGTATCCCTCTTCTTGACAAGATGACCGGGCAGCCCCAAGGTGAGCTACTCGGCCGGATGAATTCTTTTTCCAGCAGCTCATCAAGTTGCTTCTTCAATTCAGCTAGCTCTTCCGTTGGCATACGGTAGGGCGGCTTGGAAACTGGGCGGTTCCTGGAACCAACTCAATCACAAACTCCACGCTGCGATCGGGTGGCATGCCGGGAAATTCCTCCGGAAAGAACATCGGGGAACTCACCACACCACAGCGACTTCAGATATATCAGGCGGGGTGATTCCTTCCAGGAAATAAAGACTGATCTCCGGCGAGAGATGAGTGGCTGCGGAAGGAGTTGCAGAAGTGGGGACCAGTAACGCACTTCCCCATACCTTGGGTGGAACACTGTGACAGTCTTGGTAGCACATCCAGGTTTGGCCTGATATTTCACTAGCCCAATCCATGCCCAGAATAACATCGATACCCTCTGACCTCAGGGCTATCAATGAGAAGCGGAAAAGGGACTGACCCCTACAGCTATTTGAACATCGGGAGATATCCAATTGGTACGCCAACTAGAGCCTGGGGTCTTGACCACTAACGGGGAATCCATCATTGCAAACGGTATTTGATGGTTGTGTGCATATGATATGGATATGAACGAATGCGAAGCTCCAGAATCAAATAATACTGAAGCTGGATATGTATTGATTCGAAGCGTACCCATAAGGACTCCGGGGTCCTCCTCAACGCCTTCAGCCGAGATGTGGTTCAGGCGGCCACGGCTGACGGTGGTAGCCTTGGCGGCTGGGGGGTAGCGGGTGCTGGTGCAGGTGCTGAGGAGCCGGTGCCTTCTGGGGACACTCCCTGGAGTAGTGCCCCGGCTGGCCACAAGCGAAGCAAGTGAGCCCCGGTGGTGCAGGTAGTCGAGGACGAAAACTGCCTCCAGCCGCACCAAGGTCGAAGTAGCTGGGCGAGGCGGATGGTGGTAGGTACCCGGTGGGCTTCGGCGCGAAGGGCGCCTTTGGCACAGCACTGAAAGGCACGAAGACCTTGTGCTTCTTGACCCCAGATGACGAGGAGCTCTGGTGGTCGGTGGAAACTGGCCTCTTAGAAGCCTCTAGCTCCTTCCTGCCTTGCTCCATGGTGAGAGCCTGGTTGTAGAGATCTTGGTAGGAGGTGAACTGAAGGGTAGGAGCTCGTATCGGAGACGAGGTGCGAGCCCCTTGCGGAAGAGGTATTGCTTGTCCTCATCATTCGTCACGTCCCGAGGGCGTAACGGGAGAGGTGGTTGAATCCCGTCCCATAGGACTGGACGTCCATGCGGTCCCTGGGTTAAGTCCAGGAAACTCCCGCCTCTTGAGCTCGAGGATGGGCTTGGGGATTGTACGCCGCACGGAAAAGCGGCGCGGAATCCTCCCAAGTGACAACATGGCCGCGCGGCAACCATTGCCACGTGGCTCTCCCACCAGGAGCCGGCGGCTCCTTCCAGAATGTAGGTGGCGAAGTTGACGTGCTCCGCCGCAGGAACGTGGGAGAGCGGTAAACTTGCGCTCGATCGCCCGGAGCCAATCATCCGCATCAAGCGGCTCCTAGCTTCAGAAAAAGGGGAGGTTGGGACTGCAAGAACTGGTTGAGGGTGGTGCAGTCCGTGTTCCCCTGGCCCCTTGCTGGACCAGCTGCTCGAGCAACAGCTCATTGCGCAGGCGGTTTTGTTCGATAGCCATCATAACCTCCGCCATGGAAGGGGGCAGTGGTGGATCAGGGTTGCTATGTTCCCCACGACGGGTAGGAGCCATTCTGAAGAATTGGACACAACGACAAGTTTAGTAAACCAATTCTGACAGGTAAGATAGATCGTTGGTTGCTCCAAGATATAGATATTTAAGAAGCAATAAACAACAAAGATAGATTTAGGCAACCCACGGTGACATCACGTCATCGAGGCGATTGTAACATCCCAGAATTAATATAAGTATTATTAATTCCAAAAATGTGGGCCAACAAAATTTTTTATTATCTTATGTGTGTTTGCTTGCATTTTGTTGTTTGATGTGTGTGATTGCTAAGCAAAAGGGAATAAAAAGAAAGAAAATTGAAAACAACACCACCACATGAAATAATGGGACAAGTGCCACACAAAAATTTCTCTAAATGAGAAATAAATATTTTCTTTTAAATCAAAAACCAGTGGGGTGACATAGTACTCACTCCCACTTAGCTCTAATAACTTTTCCCTCTTCAAAATATATTTTCAAAATTCCAAAATATAAAATTCTATTTCTTTCTTTAATCATCTCAAACCCCAAAATGTGCTATGATGCATTTATCAAAAAAAATACATCATGGCACCACAAATCACTATTAATATAGATGAAATCAGATATGGAAACCAATTCAAAAATTCAAATTTAAATTCTGTTGAGGCATTTGGTCGAACAGGTGGCATGCACCACCCCTGTTCTTCCCCAAATGCTTAAACCCGAGATCAAATCGGTGGATTCGGTCGCTTGTTCGTCGATTCCTTGCACCACACCATCCCTCATCACCTCACGGACCTGCCTAGCACCTCAATTTAGCGCGGGGAACAACCCAGGCCGTCGCATTGATCGCCGCCACCCGAGGGAGCACGGTCACTGTGGCCATGCCGCCTGCCGCGCCGTGGAGGAGACCACCCCACCGCCCACCTAGCCCTAACGCCGCATCCTATACCCCTCTCCTGCCCCCTCTCTTCTCGCTTGCACCGTGCCCAGCAGCAGCCCAAAACCGCCGAGGCGTGCCGCCCGTGCGTGCCAGTGCGCCGCCCGAGCACGCACACGGCCGTCCCCCAACCTCGAGCTCGCCCAGCACGCTGTCCACGCATCCACCGTGCCTCTCCTTAGCCCACACCGTAGCCGGCCTCGCGCCAGCCCTACGGACACGCTCGCCCGCCCCGCGCTGCCCCGCCCAACACCATGTCCACCGTGCGCCGGAGCACGGCTATAAAACGAGCCGCCCCGAGCTCAAATTCGCCCGCAACACTCCACCCCACCTCGCCACTCCAACTCCCCTACCTTCCTCTCTCTCTCTCGTGCACCGCCTGGAGGGCGGAATTGCTGCCGGAGAGCCGCTGCCGCCCTGCGTCTCCTCGGAGCGCCGCCCACTGCCGAAGAGGTCGACGACCGATCCGTGGCCGTGCGGCCACTCCCTCTCTCTCTTTTCCCTCCCTAACTCTCTGCCTCACACCACCGTCACCGCACGCTCACGCTCTCGTCGATCTGTGCACAGGATCGCCGCCAGGAGCTCGCCGTCGCCGCTCTGCATCCGTGGATGGCCGCATCGCCGTCGCGACGAATCCGTGCATCCAGGACCCACAACTCCGCCCTAGCCGTCCACGAGTCTCCCGCCGTCGATTCCCGCCGTCGCCGCCGTCCACCGAGCCCTAGGTGAGCCGCTAGCCCCGCCCCACCGCCGGCAGCACGGTGGCGCCGCCAAATATGGTCGTCGCCATTGCTTTGAATGTGGGCCGTTGGATCTAGATCCAACGGCAAGATACCGATTCGGGATAGTTTCTGAAAACTGCTAAGTCTGGATAATGACAGAGTTGATTAGCTCACTTTGCAATTAATTTGTGAAAATCTACTGAGCCAAAATTTACAAAATTTATATGGTTGGAAAGAGCTTGATTCATAGATTCATGCTGCATGTCTTCGTGTATGTCCAAAATATTAGCTTAGCATCCTTAAATTATTTGGACAAAGTAGCTATGTCCTACCGGTTTCAGAAAAGTTTTGAAACAGATATTTATTTCTGTCTTTAGCTGTTGATATTAATTACACTTAAGTTTATTTAGTAGTAAGTCTTAGCATTTCATGTTAGTAATAAATAGCATACTATCATAAGCAAGTGATTACCGTGAAACCCGTGAATTAAAATCTGGCTAAAAGATTTAAATTAGACAATATAGCTAATCAGTTAGGCTCAACACGCAATAACAGAACATAGCCTACTTCCCATGCAAATTGCTATTGAACCAGAAGCCTAAAAATGGCAAACTAAAATCGTGTGAGAAATAAAACATGTAATCTTCACAGTGATGCAAGACATGATCATTGAGAGTAATTCCCTGATTTAAAATGAAAAATGCCAAATGTGCTAATTGATAACACTAAAATGGATAGATA